>JAXMNL010001788.1:0-15644 GCA_035128595.1 Eptatretus atami
ATTGTAAGAAGAAGAATAAATGAGTAAGAATAGAATACTAATAGAAGAAGATAGAAGAAGAAGTAAAAGAAGAGAAGAAGCAGAAGAAGAAAGGAATGTCAATAATAACCATGTGATATGTGTTACCAATCATATCGTTTCGTTTGTGCGTACAATCCTATGGCAACATCACCTTATTCTCATTTGAGCCTGCACCGTGGCTGTGTGCCGATGTTTGTACGCGGTTTTTTTTCATCGATTCTTTGTTACCTCTCCTTAACGTTATTTCTCAAGTGTAACGTTTCCGCTGCAACGTAAAGTGAACTTTATTCACTTTCTTTCTGCGAATTTCCCTTTTTTGATCGTTATCCGCGCTGGGCCCGAACCACGCTCGTGATAGTTCTGTGCCACCAAAACGTTTGACTAACACATATGATTTTTTAATGAATAAGATGTTTTAATTGTACCTCATTCGGCTCATGAATCTGCTAAAGTTCTCATAATATTCCACCGATGTTATATTATAATGATTTTTTTTTTTGTTTCGTTTACTCTTTTGACGTTCATCGTTCAATGTACTGTCTTGAATGATTAACTGACTCGTTTGTGGCATCTGATGATGCTAAACAACCAGGCGAATCATTCTTGCACGATAAATGTACTCGTTATTGCTATTGTCTGTAGATAGTCCTTGGTTTTTTGTCATGGTTTAAAAGGTTAGTTTACTGTTTCTGTCTCTAACGATCTCCGAATTTTTTTTTTTCTTTTAAAGTTTCGCTTTCGATCAAGTGTCGTTCACGTGCTCATGGTAACCAATCGATGGAGAGCAGGATGGTGGTGGTGGTTGTTTCGTATGCATAGCTGCCGTAGCTATCATTTCTTTGTAGCACACTGGTCTGGATCAGTGCCCTCTTAACCAGTACACACATTGAACTCTACTCATTCCCGATCCTCGGAATGGATGACAGGCTGAGTTCAATCCCCTGGGATGTTATTTACATTCACGGCCGTCAGGCTTGAAACTCATACCATAGTCCCCAAGACCGCCAACCCCAACACTGAGCCAAACATCCAGGCTCCAGGCTAAGATGAGTGGATAAATACATTTTTTCAATAGCATTCATTACTTGTTTTCAATATTCTAACTTGGAACTTATATTTCTTCCGAACCTGCTGAGCTGCTAGAGATCTCCAGTAGCGCAACGTGAGTTAACCTTTCCAAAGCAAACGCAAAAACAATAAAAAAAAAAACCCCAAAAGTTTGTTATTTATTGTTATTAGGTGTTGTGTGTCGTTACTGGCAGCAGCTGCCCGTGTAAGCTATCAATCTTTTGAGCATGACTGTGTCGCATGATCATCCCCTTCTTACCATGTACACACACACCTGGACACTTACTCTGTTCCCGAACTGGAGGATGATGGCTGAGTCAATCCCTTGTTATTAATTCAGTGCCTACGGATTGAACTCAGACCCTAGAATCCCAAGCCCCACCCTCACTACTGAACCAACACCAGGTGCTCTATTGTTCATTGGTAATAAGCATATTTTATAAATATCTTTTTGCAAGAAATTTCCCAATCTTACTCATTTTTTCTTACTGACACGACGCACCACTTCTGCACATTTACTACGCTTTTATATGTGCACGTACACATTTGGTTTCTCGGATGTCGTTACATGTAATCCATGGTGTGTTGTGAGATATACCAGTGTTCAAAGTATCTTTTTATATTTTAAGCCGGGAGCTTACGATGTTCCGAGCTATTATTGTAACAATCCTCGATAGTTACAATGGAGTTAGTGAAAGACTTTGAGAGAAGCCCTTACCGTAAAGAAATCTACTCTATCTCCGTCAAATTTTACCAAAATCAAAATCTATTTTTTTGATTATGTGCTCTTGTATCTTACTGGACATTACGCACAGCTTCTAGGAAATAAAGCGAGAATAAAAAAAATCGTAAGAAAATAAGTAAAAATTTCAATTGGCGTGCTCCCCCCACAAGTGGTACCCCCTTCATACAAAAGATCACGAACGTTAGAAATCCTGTGGGCCAAGGGTTTGGTTATTTTATTTCTATTTTTTTTGCTTTTTTATATTATATTTCCTTTTATTAATTAATATTTTTCTGTTTTTTTGCTTACTTTTTTTCTGCTTTTTTTTATTATTGAGAGTTTATGTCTTTTTGTGTTATTGTCTATTTTGTTTTGTTATTTGCTTTTTATCATTTTGTTGTTATTATTTTTATTATGGTACGTTTTTTTATGTTTATTAATATGTTTTTTATCTTTATTTAGTTTTTTTTTATTTATTGTTTTTTTGCTTATCTTATTTTTTTGCTTTTCGTATTTTTTTTCATTATTTATTTTTTAGTTTTTTCTTGCGATTTTATTGTATTTATTTTCTTTTTTTTTTTTTCGTACGACTATGCTCTGGAGAGAGTCACTAAACATACAGAACAGAACACACAACACAACGAAAAAATAGTCTTCACTGCTGCGCCCACGAATACCATAAAGAGATTCGAAGAAAGCAGGTTACTACGTAAAGGCTTGTTATTTTTTTACCGCCTAGTCCCTCCGAAACTGTTGCTTTCTGAACCTTGAGACAATCTGAGCATATTGACTCCGAGTATTTAAATTATATTTAATATTTGTTTTAAATGAAATGAATCTGGCAAAAATTTAATGCCTCTCGGCTTAATTCCTTGACCAATTATTCTTTTTTTTTTAAATATTGTAGTTTCTTGTAAAAATTTTTGTAACCCGAACATTAATAGGTTGTTAGATTCTTCTCACCCTTTCAAGCTGCTCTCCTGTGTTCGAATCGAGGTGATCTTTCTTGTGATGCAGATTATTCATAAAATTGTGCACTTGTATTCGACATAACTTTTATGAGTTCTGTATGTTACAAGAACTAAGTCCGATGTTAATTTTATGTTCAGGTCCGGATCCAGATTCCAGCTACTGGTGGAGAATGCAATATAACGTTAAACTGTTTCGTTCCTGTGGAGGTACTGCTGCACCCTTCGATGTTCCTGTTTTGGTGTGATTTCTCTTACAGATCAACCTTCTCACCAGCTAAGTAGTATTTGGGTAATTCACCACTAATCTTCCACAAGTTATTACCGGTTCTATACCAAGAGCTATAGTATCAGTCCCATGTCGGCAACTCAGAAGTATCCTAGATAAGCCATTTTTTTCAAATTCCTCAAACTGCGATTATCCATAGAGCCTGCAATACAATCATAAACCTTTCAATAATTTGAACAATCGACAAAGCATCAACATGAGTTTTAATTGCGAACTGTCATGTTTTATTTGTATTTGGTATCACTGAAAAAGGCCATTAAATTGTTTTATTACATTCGATCGGCTTTTACCCATATTATTACGCTCACCGAAGGTGGAAGGATTGTTATGTATTTCATCCCCTGTGTCTTTGTTTGTTGTCTTCTGTCGTTCTCTGCTTTCAGGATATCTCATTAAAATTGTGGACGGATCCTGCGTGATGAAATTAATTTATTTATACTTGTGGGTAGGAATTGAAAGCCAATCCAAAAGTCGTTTATTGTTTATTCCAGGTGTACATATTGAACGAAAAGCTGATTTAATTTTGGGTGTGAAATCCTGAGATCCGAGATGTCCACTAATCTTAGAATTTTTGATGATTCTTCACTCAATTAAGAAAGATTATTAAAGCTTATCAATCGGAATATAAGTATAGAGCGATACATCTAGAAACAGATTAGGACCTGATAATCCAACAGAATCTTGTACTGTTGCAACATTGGTCTGTGGAGGTCACGTTTGGGTCCACAGGTGAGAGCCCCGCCTAATACCCACCATTTCCCCCGGTTGCCTCTCTTGTCGTCCCACGAATCACGCCAAGCTCCACATCCACCATGTTAAGACCCAGCACTTCTCCTCCACCATTATCTCTCACTGCCCTCACTATTCCTTACACCATTACCCAAGAAATTTCGGCCGTAAATACCACTACTCCATAGCACCGGAACGCCTGTACCACCCCAATTATTTCCCAGCACTGCCCATTCGCTATTCCCCGAGGTGTTTCCAAACTAACCAAATACAGTAGAGTCTGTAATATTTATTATCTATAGTACATTCAACTGTGATTAGACGAGAACAATTCCAAACTAAATAACATCCTTCAAAAAAAATTAACATTTTTGACTTCCCAAGATTTCAAACATAATAAGTTAATTTGCAAAATTATAATTAATTTAAGCGATGAAAATTAGTATTATTTGAGTACCATCACCACAAAAAAAACAAGAAACTTGTAATATTTGGTACAGTACAACTAGGTGCGCAAATGTTACACACAGATCCCTACCATCAACCGTGCTTCCTTTTGGATCCTTATACCAGTTGCCACTAAACTGCATAGCACAAGGGCCAAATTTCTGGCCCAATCTACTACCTTCGATCCCACAGAACCCTTTTCTCTCACAGATCGTTTCAGTTCTTTGGTCTGGCTGTTCTCTTGGGCAACACAACTTTCAGTCTCTGTCTTCCATGAAGATTTCTTATTGGTTTCACGCTCGTGACTGGCTATAGGTCCACTTCCAGGACCTTGTGATTGCTTTTCTACTGGAGCCTAACTATCCTGAGTTCCCTGGCTGTTGTTTCGTCGTTTTCATAGCTGAACGACCCTAATCCACACTCCCAATTCTTATCTATGATGCATCTTGTTTTGTATGGGAATAAGGCAAGGATTTGAGTGTTGGCCATGATCTCAGGACTGAACATGGCCCCCATCCGATTTTGCCTCCCTCTTCAAGATACGGTTGCATGTCATCGTCTTCTTGTTTCGACAACTTTGCAAGAGCAGCACAAAAGACCACAATAAACCAGTCCCTCAAAATGAAAAGTTTATTCTCGAACGATGTTCGTCATCCTTGCAACGAAAATACTATCACAAAGTCCTAGAAGAATAGTTGATTGGTTACTCATCCTTCTGTCTTCTCTTCCAAACATGGCGATATTATAGAACCCAATAAAGCTCTATGTTGGTTCTCTATCAGACCACATGACTCTTGTGTTCCCATTCGCTTCCTCTAGATACCCCTCAATCACAAGATGTCAATTGGTCAAGACTTCAGAACGCTGCGCTGGATCATTGCGCTTCGGCTGTGAGCCGAAGCAGAACCTGCTTCAACTGCGATGGGATATTTAAATCACTATGACCCCTAGTAGATAATGCTAGAATAATATCTTAAATAGACCAACTAGTACGTCCCATGCATCTCTTCAAAGGATCATTGGACACAGGTCCTCCAGCATCAAAGTCTGCTCTGCGCAAACCCAGCAAGTGCCCTTGCATTCCCTGCACCTTTTCTTACAAGGACTGTGATCAATTGAGAGTGACTGCAGCGAGTAGAGGCAATAGAGAGGTCTAATGGCCACATGCGTTCGTCCCGAAGAACCGGCAAGAGCAGAACTGTTGGCGCAGACTTATTAGATTAAAAGTGCTAGAAATTCAAACTTCTTCACATTTTCTAATAAGTTGCCGGAGACCGCAGAAAAGACAAAACACCACTACCCGCCCAAAAAGAGAAACAGCAATCTCCCGTCGTCTCTGGTGGCCTCCATGCGGCAACATAGAAAACAACGCCAAAAAACGTTAATACGGTATGCGCCTTTACACCCCCACAGCCTGCGTAGATGGTGATGCACCATAATATCCTGTGAGCCGCCCATTCCGCCAGCTGCGGAGGCCCCACATACGAAAGCTTGCCGAAATGAGTACAAAGAGAAAGTAGGACGATCCCTCTGTAGAAGCAAAGCTATTACGGAAACCAGGCGACCGAAACGTACACATGCAAAGGAACCTTGCGTCGAACTTGACCTGATAAGAGAGACTAGGAAGACCACATAATCAGAGAGAAACCAAACTAATAAGTAAACACACTACGCCGTCATGGATCATTAAAATCCATACACGATAGGCGCAAAAGACAAAAACCGGGAGCAATCCCCCCCTCGGCGTCAAAGGCCCAGCGCAACGTCCACGCCCGTCTGACCGCCCTTTCCAATGACCATCATGTGACTCCCAGAGGAGGGGAATAAAGGAGAATAAGACGTCTACATTGAGTAACTGATGAGACCAAAATAGAGCTATTTATGTTTAAAACTTCCACTCGCCGTTCTGGAGGAGAGAATGGTTGAGGCATGATACAACCCCCCGAAGATTAAGAAGACACCCATCGCCACAACCTGATATTGACGAGCCCAAATGGAGCGTGGAAACATCGATAATCTTGTCCAGACGGAGTCGACTTATGTCGAGCCAAACAAAGGGACCCAGGGAACCGAGCCGTGCAGCCGGCTCAATTGAGGAAAAGGAGGTCCCCAGATGGATGGGGTCCCTACTGTAGTCCTAGATCATGACAGCCCACACAACCTCCTTTCCAGGAAGCTCAACCACGAGCAAACGCCGAAATTATGAGAGATGGGCAGCACCTGTAAAGAAGGGGTTGGCGCCATCCTTACCACCAGCATGACAAGCGACCCGAACCAAACTCACACCATGGCCACCCCAGAGCCAGACTACCAGGAATGGCTCCACCTGAAGAAGCAGTCTCACACCCCCCGTCCTGGATGAGCCTAGCATCTCCAGACCTGGAACCCAATAGAAAAATCTTTGGAGGTAGCTGAAATCTGTGGTTGGGGCCCACACGGGGTAAACAAAAGGGCCCCCCCCCAAGACAAAAAAAAACAGGGCGCACTTGCCACCAAACACAGCAACAGAAACGAGATAAAACACCCACACAAAAATTTAGGGACCCACGAGCCAAGAAAAAAACAAAAAATATCTTTCCTATGTTATTTGCTTATAGAGAGAGAAAAAATCCCGATAGACTCAGCGAAGAAATCCGAAAATGGAAAAATGGATTGAGATAGAGTGGAGCCGAAAAAATCGCCTTTCTACAAAAGTCCTTGTGCAAAAAAACCCTAGAAAGATTACAAAGAGAACAACAACAGGAAAAACCAGAATGCAACAAAATAGATCCGGTAATGCAAAAACAAAAAGTATTCTGTAACCCAGAACTATAACTACACCACCTCTGAAATTTCTGGAGTTTAATCATAATACTTCATTTCATGCAACATTAAAATTCAAAAATAATTATATAAAAACTAAAAACGCCACGGATCAAATACGCCATATGTGATATTTACCAGCGACAAAGAAGATTTTTCCCACGACGACATGACAACCCAAGATAAGGCAAGAATTGGTTTTAGGATTCCGTCTTCACGAGAGTAATGAAGAAAAGGATAGGCAAACATCACCAAAGAAACAATAAATCCCAGTATACCTATATGATAAAAATTACAGACCTCTACGTGACTTTGGTAATGATAGACAAACGAAATGAGGAAAACCTGCAAAACATCAACCAGCAAAACCAAGGAGCAGCCAACAAAACCCCAGTTTGATCAATACAAATGTGCCTAAACCCCACTGGCTCCTACTAATATAGTTTTGGCCCCAAGTACCTCCCTCCTCACCCACGCAATGAACCCCGATGAAACAAGAAGCCATCAGCTATAAAAATATTGAAAAAAAAAAAAGTTTCTCATGCTAAAATACTGAAAACCACATAGGAAAGAACTCTCAGAGCCAATAAAAATTGGAAATCATAAGCAGCCAAAAAAACTGAGTAATCATGTCGCAACCAGTCACAGCTGCCAAGACCAGCGTTCACGATAAACCCAACAAGCTGGTTAAAACCCACCCAAACGATTTCTGTTACTCTGGAAAATTCCGTCAACAAATTATATACATAAACGATTAAAGATGATCAACAATCCTGATAAATTTAGGCGACCCAGATGTCGCTCTATATATCGTTTTTGTAGCCTATGCTGTCAATGGTGAAGGACACTCAAAAATTCTAGTAGTTAGCTGAATCCGATCCGGATCTTACACCAAAATCTAATCAGTTCGGTCAATGTTCACACACCGAACCTGTCCACAAAATTTCATCCGGATCCGGGTCAAACAAAAACAAAAAAAAACCTTATTTTCGAAGGGGGGCATACCTAAAAACTGCACAGCAGAAGACAGGATTGACAGAGAGACCAACGGACAACCAAAGGCACACCAGCGAAACAGACTCAGACCTGAAAAATGACCACCCGCTATAATACATCGGAACCTCCTTCCACCTTCGAACATTGGAATACCTGACGGCCACGGCGGGAAGAGAAGAGAAACCAGGCCCCACCCATGAGCCCTATAGGAAAAGTGCGCGACCGCGAAGAGGATAAGATATGGGAGTAAAGTACCCGCGCGACTCGATGCATCTGTATCAAACCACATGTGACAGAAGAAAAAATTATAATGAACCGCCCTTATTGCAAGCCCTGAGAAGCGAAGCAACATCACGCAATTCTCTGACATAAAGCCACACTGCCTTGCATAAAAAATCACAAAGCAACACCAGGAAGGCAAAGCCGAATCAAGAAGGAAAAACCCCTAGCAACAAGCACCGCCGTGTGTGTTGAAACAGCCTAATCCCCCCCCTGATTGATTCAAAAATATAAATATGATATAACAAGCCAAAGAAGCTGTTCATGGCTTGAATGGCAGAAGAATCTGCCCACTGAAGATAAACGCAAGTAATAGAGAGCCAACCCCGAGAAACAAATGGCACAGTTCTTCGTGTGGAATACTGTATTTTGGCAAAAAGTGCCGAAACCAAAACTGGGCTATGCTTGCAATGCTAATAATGTCATAGACCATATACCTTAATGTAGGAATGTTAAAGAAATGTCAGTGATTCGCCCCCTAAAAATTACACAACTCTAACGCAATGTAACGATTAGACCAAAACGGGTTACTCAGTAAAGAACTAACACACCACAAAAAAACCGCCCCAGGACACTCGGGGCTAGGGCATACCTCCAAAACCAAGGCGAACAGTTAACTTTTTGCAAACCAATCCCTCACAGTAAGCTGGAGGAAGATCCCATGAAGAAAAGACCGGACCCCTGCAAACCAAAACCATTCTAATCGAGCACTGTCCTCCAAATTTCAGCCTAAAAACCCCAAAAAAAACTCACATCCTACCAAAGTTTCCGTCCAAAACCCGAATGCACCCAAGAACACGTGCACCCCACAACAATCTCCCTAAAATTGAGCCAATATCTTGCCTCAACAAGACGGGAAGAAAGTCGAGGCCACAAGATCATCCAACGCCAGAACCACAAAGGAAAACCCGAGACAGCTTAAGGAAACCAACCAAAGTGAGAAAGCACATACACTCATCCAACTAAATATCGTAATTCGACGTAAACGGTCAACTATACAAAAGTGCTTAAATCCCCATGCCAAAGTAATACAAACCTCTTTGAAAACCAAAAAAAAGCCCAAAAAATAAATTGTGAGAAGAAAATTCACGAACCGAACCGAGAGGCATAATTTGCCAAGAATTAACATCCCGATATTAAACAAAAAATAAAAGAAACAACTATAAGAATTTAAAAATGAAAAGTCAAAAAAAATATTTTGAAGCTCCAAAAAAGATTGGAACCTCATCCAAACCCGCCGAGATCCAGAAGCCAAACAGTTTCCTGGAAGAGGACTAGACGCCCGGTTCCAAAAAATCCAAGCCCTATTCGTGGACAGTAAACCCCAATAAACTCTTAGCGAACCTCCATACTTCTATTGTTCGTGAAGAACAGCACAAGGCCGCCCGCCGACAGCGCAGCAACACCCATAAGCGAACCCACCCACCTAGTCATTTAAAACGGGCGTAGTGCTGAGTCACGAGATGCCTGGTCTGTTCTGTCTGTTTGCTGACTCTACACTTCCAGTAAGCATAGCTCCGTGTACGAAACGGTCCATGGACAACAAGATATGAAAAATCGAGGGGTCGATATCTAAGATAGTCTTTTGCCTAACCTAGCCAAGAAAAAAATACACCATCATCGAGAGAAGCTTCCCACACACAACTTTGTCAAAGGCGAAGCCACGACCAACTTGAAACTTTTTATCATAAAATTCTCGAATTTTGTTGGTCTCGCCAAATTTTCATTTTCCTACGAAGCTGGTGCCGTAGATGGTCATACCCACGTACACATATAAAAAACCCCAAAGAATAAATTGATAATCATAAAGTAAATTTTACGAGCAAAAGATATAGAGTTTTACATCGGCCAACCAGCTAGGCCGACATTCCACTCAAAAGCTCCTCAACCATAGACTCAAATTGATAGCCATATCGTACAAAAACCACATTTTACAATAATGCTCGCGAAAACCAATAACGCCCCCATCCGCGGCTTGTCGTAAAAAATAGTACCAAAAATAATGGCAAACTAGAACCTGGGTTTCTCACACCACAACCAATGGATCAAATGGTAATAAAAAAAACCACAATCCAGAACCGAACAACAACACCAAAATTGTAGCGGTTGCACATATAAAGCTGTGTTAACATCTGCAGAACGTGGTGCGTCTGCAGTAGAAAAATGAGTAAGTGCGGAACAACTTTAACCTTGAAAAAAACAAGATATACCTTATAATAAATCGACACAAAGAAATTACCAACAACCACACAAAACAACATAACAAACCTAGAGCCTAAACCGTGTTGCGCCTCCCAGTCCACCTCGAGGGTGGCGGCAGCTTGCGGATCGCTCCAAAGGGTCCGAGGTATCACATCCCACACAGATCGGGCCAGCTGAATTAATACACCAAGGTTGACTCAGCCCATCATCCTTAGCCGAGCTTCTGCGAAACGCCGAAGCCGAATACAAGATACCCGAGAGTTCCAATGCCACAATGGCAATGCAAAAAGCCCCATGTAGTGTCCAACCCTCTAGCTGGCCTAGGGTGAAGGGGCAACCTAGCCAACCTCACGACACAGTATGCCCTCAAGAATATAGCTACCCCGGGCTAGCTAAAGCGTGCAGAGCGGACCACCATCCGACGAGAGTAGACAAATAAACCATCTAAACAACACCTTTGTTGGGGCCTTTTTTAAATTGAGTTAGTGAGACTAACAGCTTTGGATAGTTAAACTACACCTCGCCACGCTACCTGGAATCTCCTAAGCGCCTCAGCGAAATCGGAAAAAAATTAAAAAGTCCAAGTTGAAAATAAGGAAAGCAAAAGAGTTAATGCATTGTTGAAAAAACCACCCAAATAAATTTAACCGGTCCTAGAAGCCCTGGATAGCAAATCGACCTACAAGTGAGTACCAGGAAGTGCAGGCCGCTTGGAAAGCGATCCTAGGGGCTGGCCCTCTGCAGTTCAACCCTAGTCACGCAAGCCAAAAACTGAATTAAATAAACAAAACCCAGCCGATTAAACTCAGCCATCTAAGTATCACTAACTCTCGACCGACCGAGTATCTAAAGGAGCAATGCGTAGCCCGACCACCATGCAGTACCATCCAGTGTGTGTAAGAACTCTGCGCCCATAAGCGGCACTAACTCATCACACACAGTATCCTGCCACAGAACATGAAGAACACATCACCAAAACACCGGACAATCCTAAGGCTACCAGGATCGAACACCCACACCCACCCCATCCCCATGGCTCTAAAAACCTCGACTGGTTACCATTGAGCACGTGACCGCAGCTGATGAAGCGAAAACTTTAAAAGAAAAAACAAATTCCGGAATTCTGTTCCCTTAAAGAAGACAAAAACCACAAAACTCAAAGAACTACCCATTATATAACGCAGCACAAAAAGAGCCAAACCTTGCGTCAAATAGCAACCCAACACACGAAAGATACATTTTAGTCGTTAAATAATCAAGCCATATCGCCTGGTAAAAAGCACTCATCCACCAAGAGGCCACAAGTCACCCACAAATTCACTTACCTTCACACAACGATACAATTGAAACATGACAGCAAAACAAACAGGAAAGAAACCCCATCACACACGAGCAAAAAAAAAAAAGATATTAAAATAATACACATTCGCCAATATTATGACAAGCCTCAGCGAGCCATGATATCATGCCTAACTTCGAAGAAGACAACTCCAAACATATACACATTACAATCATAAAATCAATAGATGTCGTATATTGTCCAACACACTTATAACGTCACAAGAGCACACTAATCACAGAGCGTCGAAGATTCAAGCCGACCATCCGCGACGGACTCCACGTCAAAAAACCAACCCGAAGACAACCTTATCGCAAGAGACCATGAAAGATGAATAAAGTCTCACTTTACACCAAATGCGAGACCACTCTAGCACCAAGTGAGATCAAGATACCCGGCAACGGAGGTCAAAGAGGAGACATACACACAAGAACATGAAAAAAAACACAAACGACAACCGTGACCGCGAAATCAACGACGAGCGAACGAGCACCGAATACCCACCCTGAAATGGTAACAAGGATGAAGAATCATCCCTGGATGATACGCACAACACACGTAACACAGCTAGCACCTGATGCCACCATGCCCCCAACACATCAACAAGTATTCCAGTTATTCTTCTTCTTTCTGCTCTGCTTCATTCTTCTTTCCTCATACGTTTCGTATTAACATATCCCTATCTACTTTCCACGAATATGTAAAGATATGTTCTTCATTCAACCTAATTATCCATCTCTTCCGTCAATCTATATTCATATAACACTACATAAACACATATGAGTATCTTCTCTAACCATCTCTCTTCGCACTAAGAGCTATATTCACGTCTCTCTTCGTGATACTAGCTATGCACTTTTGCTAAAATCAATCTTTTGGCACAAAATATAGAGCGCGTCCTTTGACAGCACCCACTCGAGGAAAGCTCCTAAAAAACAAAGCCAAATGCACCTAAAAACGCAGAATAAAGATAGTATAGACTGACTAAACAAGGCTAATAATAAAACATAGAAGATAATCAAACCATCTCAGTGTCAGTACCCAATTTCAATATATTACACCATCAACTACAGTAAAATATAAGTGATACCAAGAATATATCAAAATACAATATCCAATCTCAACAGTGATAAGTGAGAAAGATTAAAATATATCGAAATAAGTTAGAATATAGTAAATGTGTTACAACCTATTAAAATCAAAAATATAAATACTATATACCGAGTCGCATTACAAAAACATAATTTACATAGCCACCAGCTAACAAAAAATATATAATATCTAATCTAATCCCCCAAATATAGATAATCCGCAGCCGTAAGTCAAGCGCCAAGAATAGTATATATTTAAATATAACATATATATAAATATATAAATAATTTTAGGCGTGGAAATTCGCATTACACCATAAAAGACCCCGCAGTGAATATCTCGATATTACATGTGTATGATCCCAAACCCGTAGCTATAGATGGAATTTAAGTATCCATCCGGCTGCGACGCTTGAGTTAGTCGTTTCTTTCTCTATCTTTATTTCAAACAAAACAGCATAGAAAAGAACGACCCAACAACCCACGTCCTCAAAAACAATCACCCAAGCCCATCAGCCGCCAACCCACCAACTACAAACCTACGCCCACAACACAGCCACCCCACATAACCACGCGTCCCATATCACACATACTCGCACACATACCGTCCGCCTAATTTCAGCAAAGTTCCTTTCAATTCAATGCGAAGAAAAACATCACACATTCGAACTACCCACAACGGGCAAAAAATGTACCAAACCACGCCCAAGGATAATGACAGCCTGCGTCAGGAGTCAACTGCAGGATCGCTGCGAGAGAGACAGCCAGCTTTCCTTGCCGGCCTCTATCCCGCCATTTCCTGCCAGCATTACTCGGCTTGTGTAATACGGAGGGCCAGATGGACAGCCTCCGCCTGGCCCCATGACACCAGTCGGATTTTGACCAACCTCAATCTTTAGCAACAAAAGCATGAGGCAGGTACGAGCCCATGACATACAACTCCATTGAGAACGCTCCCTTCGAGAACCCTGCTCGAAGAATCGAGCGCCGTGCCGACGCCAACCAAATAGAAAGGCAGAAATGCAAGGCGGACGTGCCCCAACCCGCAGCTTCACAAAAAAGCCAACACAAACACTAACCAGCGTCCCCATCTCCACCCTCTCAATCTCCACACTAAGCAATCTTACACATATATCCCTCTACCTACATAACGCCATTTTTGCCAGACACGAATCACCCTAAGCGCTTTTATTCCTGTGTGGTCAAAATTTCCACAAGACTCAACCCTCTTCTTTTCGCGGCCGACTGATGAGCGTCGCCATTCCCCACACCACACCTCGCAGCAACAACGTTTCCCCCACCACACCTCATCGCTATTCCCAGCCCACGATATATTAGCTGTCCTAAAAACACCCCGAAGTCCCACGTATCCGACCAGGGACCCCAAACTTCCCTACCATGGCACAGCAATCTCAGAAAAAGAACGAACCGAACCCCCACATCCGGCCCCCGAAGCACGCCGCAGCCTACCACCTCGCCTCCCAGACCCTAACCACGCCACCGCCCAAAAGCAACGATCGACTGACCACACCAGACATAACGTGGGCAGACAAGACTCGATGCGAAACCCTCGAAGCGACCAAACAGTAAATAGACATTTAAGTCCCCCAAAGAAGAAAGTCACATCATTTTTCCATATTTCGCAAGGTTTTTCTTGTTTAAGGATCATCTGACCCGTGTCTCTCAACATCGCTACAACTGCGTCAAATTAAGTGTGGCCAGCCAAGAATAGAGCTTATCTCTATAGTAGCACAGCCGCAGACAAACAAAGCCTGGCACGCAATCTACAAAACATGATGCGTCTCCAGGAAGATCCAAAAACCGGACGAATTACAATGAGCCAATACTCAAGACACAACTGACGGAAGACCGAGAAACCAGTGCCACAATCGAGCGCGGTACACCATGAACAGAAAACCCGACCTTCAACGAAGTCTATACTGTCGTAGTAGCTCAGTCATCCTTTAGCTTTTGTTCCTCTCCACTGATTATTATGTGCACTCTAATCTAATTATTCTATGACCTAACTATGCTAGACTAATACATATCCCGCTTTTCTCAATGCTAAAACTGAAACATAAACAAACAAGCCTTATGCTTCAGTTGAACTGGATTCGCCGTTCTTACGCCTTTCCGTCCTTTCCTTTGTTACGTCTCCATCCTGCTTCACGTAAGGGTTCGTAGTGGTTTACATACGCCCGGAATTAATCGGAACCGTAGCCGACGATAACACCGCTCGGTATCACTGTAGCACGGAAACGGACCGGATCGCTTAAGCTTTCGTGTCCGGAGTCGGCCTGCGTGGTTCGATCGCCCGGTCGACCATTCGCGCAGATACTTAAGTAGATCGAATTTTGGCGAGCACCCTACCTGCGCGGGGGCAATTGGCACGATCTGGTTGAGTTAAACCCCCACCGCGTGACTAGCTATTCCCGCGTTTTTGCCGAGAGCACGACAATTTACCGTCCGGTTTGGCACGTGCTGCGATTCGATTACGTGGCCGTTCCACGCGGCGGCGCGAATTCGCAACATCTGGTTCCAGGATGGAGTGGGAAACAAACTCTCCCGTCTCCAACTAAATTCACGGGAATCGGTTCAGGGGTGAGAGGAGCGACTCCTGATTCCCTCCAAATTACGAGCGATCTAAATTAATCTCTTACGAGAAATAAGATGGAGTCTCAAGGCGAGC
>JAXMNL010001791.1:0-10684 GCA_035128595.1 Eptatretus atami
GTCAGAATTGAGTTGAACTATCTGTGGTTAGAATTGAAAAAGTTAATTGACAGAGTTTTTAACTCTTATGTGGTTTCAGCAGATCAGGAAATTGAAGTTACTTCTGTGGTTCAGAATTGATTTAACTCTGTGGCGAGATTGAGTTGAATATTTCTGTCGTTTTTTAAATATATTTATAGAATTGAGAAAAGTTTTAACTCTTGTGGTCAAGAGAATTGAGTTAACTCTCTGTGATCACGAATTGAAGTTTAAACTCTCTGTGGTCGAATTGAGGGTTAACTATCTGTGGTCAGAATTGAGTTTAACCTATCTGGGTTCAGAAATTGAGATTTAACTCTCTTAGTTAGAATTGAGAGTGTTAATTATTTGAGGTTAAGAATTGAGTTTAAACTATCTGTCGGGAGAATCAGAATTGAGTTAACATCTCGGTGGGTTAGAATTGAGTTGGAATTATCTGTGTGTTAGATTGTTTGGTAACTATCTGTCTGGAGGATCAGATTGAGTTTAACTCCTGTGGTCAGAATTTGAGTTTACTCTCTGTGGTCAGAATTGAGTTTAACTCTCTGTGATCAGAAATATGAAGTTAACTATCTGGGGTCAGAAATTGAGTTCTGAACTCTCTGTGATCCTCGAATTAGTGAACTATCTGTGTAGAATTGAGTTAACTCTCCTGTGTTCACGAATTAGTTTAACTTCTGTGTTCATTCAGAATTGAGTAACTCTCTGGGTCAGAATTGAGTTTACGATCTGTAGGTCAGAATTAGGAGTTGAAAACTATCTGTGGTTAGAATTGAGTTTTAACTGCTCTGTGTTCAGAATGAGTTTAACTCTCTGTGTCAGAAATTGAGCTTAACTCTTCTGTGGGCAGAGATTGAGTTGAACTACTGTGTTAGAATGAGAGTAGTAGAGGAGTTAAAGTGTAAAGTAAGTTATTTTACTCTCTCGTGGTCAGAAATTGAGTTTAACCTCTTTGTCAGAAATTGAGTTTACTCATCTGTGTCAGATTTGAGTTTTACACTATCTGATGGTCAGAATTGAGTAACACTATCTATATGGTCAGATTGAGTTTAAACTATCTTGTGGTCAGAATTTGAGTTAACATCTGTGGTCAGGAATTGTTGGTTTAACATCTAGTGGTCAGGAATTCGATTTTTTTAACTATATGTTGGTCAGAAATTGATTTAAACTTCATAGTCGAATTGAGATTTAACTATCTGTGGTCAGAATTGAGTTGAATATCTGGTGACTGTGTCAGAATTGTTTTTGAATTTTGTTGTGTATTGTTTGTTGTGGTATTGTGTTTTAATAATCTTGGTGCAGAATTGGGACTTTAACTCTTGTATCAGAATTGAGGGTATGAACTCTTCGTGGTCAGATTGAGGAGTAACTCTCTGTGATCAGAATTGAGAGGTCAGTTACACTCTCTGTGGTCAGAAATTGGTTTAACTCTCTGTGATCAGGAAATTGGATTTAACTATCTCGTGTCAGAATTGAGTTGAACTATCTGGGTTAGGGGATTGAGGTTTTAATTTTTTTTAATCTCTGTGGTCTCCTCCAGAAAATTGAGTTCACACTATCTGTAGAATTATGCGGTTAACTCTCTGTTTGTCAGAAATTGAGTATAACTCTCATTCGGTCAGAATTGTGAGTATTTGAGTTTTTAACTCCTCTAGTTAGATCAGAAATTGAGTTTTACTCTCTTTCAGATGAGTATAACTCTCTATTCTTTGTGGTTAGATTGAGGAAGTTTTCAATCTGCTGATTCAGAATTGAGTCACTCTCTGTGGTCGAGAAATTGACGAGGTTTTAACATCTGTGGTGAAATTGAGTTTAACTTCTGTGGTCAGAATTTGTTAACTATTTATGGTCAGAATTTGTTTAACTCTCTGTGATTCAGAAATTGAGTACATCTTCTTGATCAGAAATTGAGTTTAACTCTCTTTGATCAGAATTGAGTTTAACTCTCTGTTGATCAGAATTGAGTATAACTCTTCTGTTGTCAGAATTGATATAACTCTCTTGTGCGTTGATTAGAGTGCTTCAATCTGGTGATCAGAATTGATGAGTTTCACATCTCAGGGTGGTGTGGAGAAATTGAGTTTTACTATCTTGTGGTGAGATAGAATGTGAGTTTACTCTCTTGGTCAAGAAATTGAGTTTAACATTTTATGGTCAGAATTGTGGGGTTGTCGTGTTTTTTGTTGGATCTTTTGTGGGGAGTGTTGTGCGTTCTTTGTTTGTGGGTGTGGGTAACTATCTGTGTAGAATGTGAGTTAACATTTCAGTGATCAGAATTGAAGTGTTAACATCTGTGGTCAGACAGAATTGAGTTTACTATTAGTGGTCAGAATTTGAGTTTAACTCTCTTGCATTCAGAATTGAGACTTTAAACATCAGGTAGTGGTCAGAATTGAAGTTTAAACTATCTGTGGGTCAGAAAAAATTGAGTTCAACTCGTCTGTGAGTCGAATTGGTTTAACTATCTGTAGGTCCAAGGAATGAGGTCAACTTCTCTGTGGTTAGAATGAGTAAAAGTTTACTATCTGGTGGTCAGGAATAAAGTTTACTATCGTGATCAGAATTGAGTTTTACAATCTATTGGTCAGAATTGAGTAGACTATCTTGTGGCATCAGAGAGAATTGATGTTTCTTCACAAACTCTGTGGTTTCAGAATGAGAGGAGTGAGTGTTATTTCTATCTTGGTTGATGAGGTTTACTTATCTGTGATCAGAATGAGTTTTATATCTGTGTGTCAGAATTAGAGTTAAATCTTTGATCAGAATTGAAGTTTCCTCTTCTGTGGGTTCAGAATTGAGGACTTTTTTAAGCTCTGTGGTCAGAATTGAGTTTAACTCTTTCTGTGTGGTAGAGTGAGAAATTAGTTTTAACTATTATCGGTCAGAATTGTGTTTAACTATCTAGTGGTAGAATTGAGTTTAACTCTCTGTGGTCAGAATTGAAGGTTTAACTGTATTGTGATTCAGAATTGGTAGTTGAACTCTCTGTGTCAGAATTGAGTTTAACTCTCTGGTGGTCCGAATTTCGGTTGTTTTTAACTACTGTGGTCAGATGAGATATGTTTTAACTATCTGTGGCAGAATTGATTTACAATCTGTGGTCAGAATGAGACTATAACTCTGTGATCAAATTGATGATGGGGGTTTTTTACATACATCTGTGGTTCAGAATTGGTTTTTATCATCTGTGGTTAGAATTGATTACTAATCGGTCAGAAGTGAGTTGGAACTCTCTGGTGGGTCAGATTGAAGTATACTATCTGTAGGGTCGAAGGTTTTTACTATCTGTGGTCAAGAATGAGACTAAACAAACTTCTGTGAATTAGATGAGGTGGTGTTCTATTTTAACTATCTAGTGTGGTCAGAATTGAAAGTTACTATCTGATTGGTTATAATTGAAGAGTTAAGTTTACTATCTGTGGATCAGAAGTTAGAGTTTAAACTCTCTGTGATCAGAATTGGAACGTTTTACTATCTGTGGTTCAAGGAATTTGAGTTTTAAATCTGTAGATCCGAATTGAGTTCACTCTCTGTGTCAGAATTAGACATTAAACTCTCTGTGGTCGAAATATTGAAGTGGTTTAAACTCTATGTGGTGAAATTAAGTTACTATTTATTGCAGGAGAATTGTTTTGTTTGTTACTATCTGTGGGTCGAATTGAGTTTACTCTATCTGTGGTCAGAATTGAGTTAACTATCTGTGCATTCAGAATTGAAGTTTGAACTCTCTGTGGTCAGAATTGCAGTTTTAACTATCTTGGTCAGAATTAGATTTAACTATCTGTGGTCGAATTGAGTTGAACTTCTGTGGTCAGGAATTTTGTGTTAACAATTCTGTGGTCAGAATTGAGTTTAACTATCTGTGGGTCAGAATTCGAGTTTTACTATCTGTCGGTCAGAATTGAAGACTTTAACTCTCTGTGATCAGAATTCGCGATTTACTTTAACTATCTTGGTCAGAATTTGAGGTTTCACTCTCTGTGGGTCGAAATTGAGACTTAACTCTTAGTGGTCAGAAATTGAGTTTAACTCTTTGTGGTCAGGAATTGAGTTTTCTTTTAAGTTTTTTATTTTTGTTATTTGTTGGTTGTTGTTATCATGTTATCTGTGATCAGAATTGAGTATTGACTCTCTGTGGTCACGAATTGTATTGTTAACTAATCTGTGGTCAGAATTGATTAACATATCTGTTGGTCAGAATTGAAGTTTTACATATCTGTGGTAGATGAGACTTTTAACTCTCTCGTGGATCAGAATTGTAGTTTAACTATCTGTGGGTCTCAGAATTGAAGTTTTACTATCTGTGAGTCAGAATTGGTTTAACATCTGTGATCCGAATGAGTTTACTCTCTGTGGTCAGAATTGAGTTTAACTCTCTATGTGTCAGAATTGAGTGTTACTATCGTGGTAGAATTGAGTTATTACTATCTGGATAGAGAATTGAGACTTTAAATCTCGTGGTCGATTGACAGATTAACTATCTGTTGGGTTCAGAATTTGAGCATTTAAATCTGTGGTTCAGAATTTGTGGCTGAGTTGGATATAGTTTAACTCTTCTTTAATGTTTTTACTATCTGTGATCAGAGAATTGAGTTTACTATCTCGTGATCAGAATTGAGTTTTTACTATCTGTGATCAGAATTGTGTAGTGTTACTATCTTGTGTGGGATTCAGAATTGAGCTTTAACTATCTAGTGTCAGAATTGAGATTAAATATCTAGTGGTCGAATTGACTTTAACAATCTGTGTCAGATTTGGAGTTTTGATTTAACTCTCATTGTTGATCAGAATTGAGGTTTACTATCTGTGGATCCAGAATGAGTTACTTTCTGTGATCAAGAATTGAAGTGTACTATCTGTGGTGATGAGAATCTGAGTTTACTATCTGGTGGTGAGATTGAGTAACTCTCTGTGGTCAGAATTGAGATTTAACTATTTTATGGTCAGAATTGTGTTTAACTATGCTGTGGTTAGAAATTGGTTTTAACTATCAGTTGATCAGAATTGAGTTAACTATCTGTTGGTCAGAATTGAGCATTAACTATCTGTGATCAGAAAATTGAGACTTTAACAATCTGTTGGTTAGGAATGAGGAGTTACTATCTGTGATCAAATTAGGAGTTTAACTTTATTCTGTGTCAGGAATTGGTTTCCCACTTCTCATTGGTCAGAATTGAGTTTAACTATCTGTGGGTCAAGAAGAATGAGTTTGTACCTTATCTGTGGTTCAGAATTGAAGTGAGTTGGTGAAAGGTGTTTTTTTTAACTCTCTGTGGTGAGAACTTTGAAGTTTAACTATCTTATGGTCAAGAATTGTGTTTAACTATCTGATGTCACGAATGAACGTTTTAACTCTCTGGGTCAGAATTGAGTTTAATACTTTATGGTCCAGGAATTGAGCTTCCAACTTCTCTGTCGGTCAGAATTTCGAGGTTTTACTATCATGTGTTGGTTATAGAATTGAGAGTTCTTCAATCTGTGATTCGAATTGAATGTTACTATCTGTGGTTAGAATTGACGTTTTCAATCTGTGAATCAATTGAAGAGAGTTTTTCAAACTATCTGTTGATCAGAATTGAGTTTTAACTGAATCTGTTGTTAGAATGACGGTTTTCAAATCTGGTTGATCAGAATTGAGTTTCAGCTACTCTGTGGGTTGTGTAATCGTAATCTTTGTTCTGTACGTATGTTCTTGTGTCTAGTCTGTTCTTCTGAGGTAAAGTTGACTCAGAATTTGAGTTTTCACTCTCTGTGATCAGAACTTGCAGTTTCACTCTCACCAGATTACCTTCTTTTCGTGGTCAAATTGATGAGACTTAACTCTCTGTGGTCTCAGAATTGGAGTTTTTACTTACTGCTGGTCAGATGAGTTTTAACTCTCTGTGGGTGAGGAAGAATTGAGTATGTAACTATTTTTGGTCAGAATTGTGTTGGGTTGGTTTTACTATTGTTGGTCAGAATTGAGTTTAAACTCTCTGCAGGTCAGAATTGAGTCTTTACTCATTTATGTCAGAATTGGGAGTTTAAGCTTCTGTGGTCAGAATGGTTTTACTATCTGTGGTTAGAATTGAGTTCTTCAATTCTGTGAATTCAGAATTGGAGTTTCACTCTCTTGCCCACATTCAGAATAATGTAGGTTTGGGTCTTTTCGTTTGTGATGACAACTTATTACCTATAATGGTGTATGCTATTGAAGGCAGACTATCGTCTGTGATCAGAATTGAGTTCACTCTCCTACTTTTTTGCGTGGTCAGAATTGAGACTATTAACTCGATCTGTGAGTCAGAAGAATTGAGTTTTACTATTCGAGTAACTGTGGTCAGAATTGAAGGTTTAACTCTCTGTGTGGTCAGAACTTGAGTTTTACTATCTAGTGGTTATGAATTGCAGTTTTCAATCTGTATTGATCAGAATGTAATTTTTTTGTTGAGTTTTTATATCTTTGTTTGTGGATTGGTATAGAATTGACGTTTTTCAAAGCTGTGATCAGAATTGAGGTTCACTCTCTACTGTTGATCAGAATTGAGTTTCACTCCTCTGTGACAGAATTTGGAGTTTAACTCTCTTTTTCTAGTCCGTGAGTTTTCCAATTCGTTTTGGTGTAGATTGATGTGTTGTTTAGAATTGAGTTTAAACTTCTCTTCCAAGACGGTGCTGTCAGAAATTGAGTTTAACTCTCTTGTGGTTTTTAGACATTGAGACTTTAACTCTCCTGTGTCAGAATTGAGTTACGTATCGTGGTCAGATGAGTTTAAACTCTCTGTTGGTGGAGAATGAGTTTAACTATTTGGTCCAGAATTGAGTTTAAACTCGTTTTGGTCAGAATTGAGTTACTATCTGTGGTTAGGGGGGAATTGAGTTTTCAATCTGTGATCAGAATTGAGTTTCATCTGGTGGTTAAAAAGAAGGAAGAATAGATATTTGTTTTCAATCTAAAAAGTGATCAAATTGAGTTTTTACTATCTGTTGATAGGAATCTGAGTTTACTATCTGGTGTTTTAGAATTGAGTAACTTCTCTAATAGTTGAACCTGTTATAATAATTAACTGTGGTTGAATTGAGTTCTTTCAATTCTGTGAATCAGAATTGAGTTTTTCTATTCTGTGGTTTAGAAATTGAGTTTTCATCTGTATCAGAATTTGAGTAAGTTTTACTCATCTGTGATAGGAATTGAGTATATTACTTAGTCTGTGGTTAGAATTGAGTACTATTGTGGTTAGGGAATTGAGTTTTCAATCTTGTAGATCAGAATTGAGTTTTACTATCTGTGGTTAGAATTGAGTTTTCAATCGTGATAGAATTGATTTTACTATCTGTGATCAGAATTGGTTTTCAATCTGATGATCAGAATTGAGTTTCACTCTCTGTGATTCAGAATTGAGTTTCACTTCTCGATGGTCAGAATTGAGACTTTAACAATCTGTGTCGAATGAATGTTTAAACTATCTGTGATCAGAATTGAGTTTAACTATCTGTGATCAGTTAATTGAGTTTCCTCTCATGGTGGCAGAATTGAGACTTTTAACTCTTGTGGCAGAATTGAGTTTTACTATCTGTGGTCAGAATTGAGTTTAACTTCTCTTGTGGTGAGAATTGAGGTTTAACTATTTATGGTCAGAATTGGTTTAACTCTCTGTGGTAGAATGAGTTTACTATCTGTGGTTAGATTGAGTTTCAATCTGTGATCAGAATTGAGTTTTACTATCTGTGGTTAGATTGAGTTTTCATCTGTGATCAGAATTGAGTTTTTCTATCTGTGGTTAGAATGAGTTTTCAATCTGTGATAGAATTGAGTTTCACTCTCTGTGATCAGAATTGGAGTTTTTCACTTCTCTGTGGTTAGAATTGAAGTTTCACTGCCTTGTGGTTTAGAATTGAGTCTTTACTATCTGTGGGTTAGAATTGGTTTTTCAATCTGTGATCAGAATTGAGTTTTATCATCTGTGTTTAGAATGAGGTTTAACAATTTGTGGTCAGATGAGTTTAACTACTGTGGTCAGATTGAGTTGAACCTATCTGTGGTTAGGAATTTGAGTTCTAACTATCTGTGGTCAGAATTTGAGTGAACTATCTGTTGGTCAGAAATTGCGTTTTCAATCTGTGATCAGAATTGAGTTTTCACTCTCTGTGATTCATAATTGAGTTTCACTCTTCTGTGGTCAGAATTGAGTTTCACTCTCTGTGATCAGAATTGAGTTTAACTATCTGGTTTTAGAATTGAGTTTACTCTCTGTTGATTCAGATTGAGTGTTTTACTGTCCTTGATCAGAATTGAGTCACTCTCTGTGGTCGAGAATTGAGTTTCACTCTTCGTGATCAGAATTGAGTTTTACTGTCTGGTGCATCAGAATTTGAGTTTTATGTTGTGGTCAGAAATTGAGTTTAACTCTCTGTGATCAGAAATTGAGATTTTAAACTATCTATGGTCAGAATTGAGTTTGAACTACTCTGTGGTGTAGAATTGAGTTGAACTATCTGGTGGTCAGAATTTGGAGTTGAACTATCTGTGGTCAGAATTGAGTTTTACTTCTGTGGTTAGAATTGAGTTTACTCTCTGTGTTTAGAATTTGAGGTTTAAACTCTTCTGTGGTCAGAATTGAGTTTTAAACTCTCTGTGTTTAGAATTGAGTTTACTCTCTGTCGTCAGAATTGAGTTTTACTAATCTGGTGGTCAGCAATTGAGTTTAACTTCGCTTGTGTTTAGAATTGAGTTTAACTTCTTCTTGTGGTCAGGAATTGAGTTTAACTCTCTGTGTTATAGAATTGATTTAAACTCTCTGTGGTCAGAATTGAGTTTAACTCTCTGTGTTTAGAATTGAGTTTAACCTCTGTGGTCAGAATTGAGTTTCCTCTCTGTGTTAGAATTTAGAGTCTTAAACTCTCTGTGTTTAGAGATTGAGTTTAACTCTCTGTGGTCAGAATTGAGTATATACTCTCTGTGTTTAGAACTTGAGTTTAACTCGTCGTGGTCAGGATTTGGTTTACTATCTGGTCAAGAATTGAGTTTAACTCTTTGTGTTTTAGAATGAGTTGTAACTCTTGTGGTCAGAATTGAGTTTAAACTCTCTGTGTTTAGAATTGAGTTTTAACTCTTGTGAGTCAGAATTGAGTCTTAACTCTCTGGTTTAGAATTTGAGTTTTAACTCTCTGTGGTCAGAATTGAGTTTCACTCTCTTGATCAGAAATTGAGTTTTACTATCTGTGTTTAGATGTTTAACTCTCTGTGGTCAGAATTGAGTTTAACTCTCTGTTGATCAGAATTGAGTTTAATCTCTGTGTTTAGAATTGAGTTTAACTCTCTGTGGTCAGAATTTGATTTAACTCCTCTGTGATCAGAAATTGAGTTCACTCCTCTGTGTTTAGAATTTGAGTTTAACTCTCTGTGGTCAGAATTGAGTTTACCTGCTCTGATCAGAAATTGAGTTTTGTACTGTCTGGGTCAGAATTGAGTTTAACTCTCTGTGATCAGAATTGAGTTTTAACTCTCTGTTGATCAGAATGAGTTAACTCTCTGTGATCAGAATTGGTTAACTCTCTGGTGATCAGAATTGAGTTTAACTATCTATTGGTCGAATTGAGTTGAACTATCTGTGGTTAGAATTAGTGATTATTCTGTGGTTAGAATGAGTTTAACTCTCTTTGGTCAGAATAATATGAGCTTCAAACTATCTGTGATGCAGAATTGAGTTTAACTAGTTGAGATCAGAATTGAGGTTTAACGATCTGTTGGTCAGAATTAGTTTTACGTATCTTGTGGTGAGTTTTTCTCTCTGTGGTTAGAATTGAGTTGAACTACTTGGGTCGAATTGAGTTTACTATCTGTGGTCAGAATGAGTTTTTTACTCTCTGTGGTCTAGAAATTAGTTTAACTATCTGTTTGGTCAGAGATTGAGTTAACTATCTGTGATCAGGAATTGAGACTTTAACTCTCTGGTGGTCAGAACTGGTTTACTATCTTGTGGTTCAGAATTGAGTTTAACTCTCTGTTGGTTAGAATTGAGTTTAACTATCTGAGATCAGAATTGAGTTTTCAATCTGTGCGTTAGAATTGATTTTCAATCTGTGATCAGAATTGAGACTTTAACTTCTCTCGTGATCAGAATGAGACTTTAAACTCTCTGTGATCAAGGAATTTGAGTTTAACTGATCTATGGTCAGAATTGAGTTGAACTATCTGTGAGTCAGAATTGAGTTTAACTCTCTGTGGTCAATTGAGTTGAACTATCTGTGTTAGAATGAGTGTTTAAACTCTCTGTTAGGTCAGAATTGAGTTTTACTATCTAGTTGGTCAGAATTTGAGACTTTAACTCTCTGTGATCAGATTGAGTTTAACTATTCTTGGTCAGAATGAGTTTAACTTCGTGATCAGAATTGAGGTTAAAACTGTCTGTGGTCAGAATTGAGTTTTTATACTATCTGTGTCAGAATTGAGTTTTACATATTGTGTCAGAATTGAGTTTACTATCTGTGGTCAGAATTGAGTTTTAAAGTCTGTGGTCAGAATTGGTTTTTGAGTTTAACTATCTGTGGTCAGAATTGAGTTTTACTATCTGTGGTTAGAATTGAGTTTTACTATCTGTGATCAGAAGTGAGTTTAACTCTCTGTGGTCAGAATTGAGTTTTACTATCTGTGGTCAGAATTGAGTTTTAAATCTGTGATCAGAAT
>JAXMNL010001792.1:0-11381 GCA_035128595.1 Eptatretus atami
CGAGGAAATGGCGGCCTTTCCGAGGGGAAAACTCGGATCAAAACGCAACACGCCACTTCTCCTCCGTCACAATTAGCAGGCGGGCGGCTTGGCCCCGCCTCGCAAGCGTGTGTATGTGAAGTCGTATATGCAAATTCTAGGATCAGGAACGAGGTTCGAGCCCATTTTGCGACGACAATGGCTGACCGGGGCGGCGAGCCCCGCCTCCATCGCGTCTGATCCTAAAATTTGGCATATTAGCTGCTCCTGCCAGCCTATAAAAAGGGAGCGCCATGCGAATGGAAGTTCGAGTGAGAGAGTGTACGTGAGAGTCGGTGTGAGAGGGAGTGTCATGCGATGTCAGTCGGCTGAGGATGCGGAACAAGAGAGTGGGTCGCAGAGGCGGTCGAGGAGAGGGGTGGAACGCACGGCAAGGGACTCGGGTCGGGCGTCGGCGACGAGGTTGCGTTGGGATCGCTCGTCTCGCCGCGGACCCAAACCAGCCGCCACTCCCTCCCCCAGGGCAATCAACAATCTCCCTTTCCCCCGCGCTGAAATAGTGGCAAAAGGGCCCCGTTCCCACCCCACCCCACACGTGTGCCCAACAAAACCCGCCAGGAGCATCGAAGTCGGGCACCGCCGCGCGGCAATTGCGGCTCGCCCGCCAACGCGTCACAGAGGACGCGGTAGCCCCTCCGTTCGCGACCTGGCGCTCCTCCTATCCCGCGCAATTGGCCTACGGCCATGCTGCATCCTTGTCTATGAGGTGGCTTCTTTCTTTGCTTTGTGTAATGTTGTTGGCCCGTCTGTTAAAGTAGACATAAGTGTTGCCGGTGTTAGCGCTAGTCCGGTATAACTTGCGTCGTTGTTGCTTTATTGTTCTTTGCTTTATGAGGCTTTGACTATGGCTGATATATACGTGCTTTCCGGGTGCAGGAATAAATGTGCATTGTGCTGAAACTGTTTCCCCTTTCGCGTCGTCTTTGCTCTAATTGACTCATCCATCCTACTTCACGTAAGGGTTCGTAGTGGCTTAATAGCCCCGTAAGTTAATCGGAACGTCGAGGCCGACATAAACCCGCCTCGTTAATCACGTAGGCACGGACGACGCTCAAGCGGTCCTGTCCGAATCGGCTGTGGCTGGTTCGATCGCCGGTCAACCATGCGCATACTTAGTAATCGATTTGGCGAGACTATCCTCGCGGTGGGCAATTGGCACGATCTGTTCAGGTAACCCCACCGTGACTAGCTCCGCGTTGTCGAGAGGGTACGACTCTGAATGTCCGTCCGTGGGCGACGTTGCCCATTCGAGTTACGTGGCCTCGCACGCGCCGAGTGCCATTTCGCAACATATTATATAATATTTTGTGATAAGATTGGGAGTGTTGGGGATGTAAAAATATAAAGAAGAAGAAGGCGCTTCCAACCAAAAAGAAAACCATCGACCTCGCTATTGGAAGCAAAAAAGCGAAGGCAACCAGTCTCAGGCAAGTTTCGCTGGTACAGCAGCACAATAGACCCTGGGCCTCACACGTATTAGACCGGGCCTCGGTTGTATTTCGATAGACCCGCCATTTCCGTCATGTGCTTGCGTGTCGAATCAAGGATGCTTTTAAAAAAAAAATTTATTTATTTGCAAAGCAAAAACAAATGTCAAAGCACATCGATTGAGGTCTTGCTCCTTTTTTGTTTATTACTACATGTCTAGTGTTGTATGTTGTGTGGGAGTGACACGCTGTGTGCGCTTGTTTGTTTTTGTGTTTGATTTTCTGGCATGACACGGCTGGTCCATATCTGGGTGGGAGATTATGTTTGTGTTGCGAGTGTTGAGGTTCTCATGGTTATGTGCACATGTGGAGACTGTGGATGTGTCTTTGGGATTGGGAATGTTGTTGCTCACCTTATCCAGCTTTATCTGCACCATCCAGTTTTTATCCGCCGCCCCCGCGGGCGGAAGGGATATTGTTGCTCACCCGGTGGTCGTCCGGCTTCCGTCCGCCGGTCCGTTCGGCTGGCTGGGCTCAACATTTATAGCTTGAGGCGATAACTCATAAACTGTTCGCCCATGATTTGAAATTTGGTCACACAATGTACACCTGAAAAGGAGAACCCTATTGATTGTTGGGCATGGCGGATCCAAATGGCGACTGGGGCGGCGCACTCTTGAAAAAATGTTTTTGTAATAAATTGGGTAAAACGCTATCGGATTTTCAATTATTTTCAATGGCGGGGATTCCCCGATCTCGATGGATAGTTTTGCCATCTTGCATTGGAGGTGTGTAATTGGTGTGTAGTCTACCACTCCCAGTTAGGCCACCCTCCCGGCTCTTACATGCCATGCTTCCAAAATGCAACCCTGTGTCGTTTGTAGATGCAGTGTCTAGGACATGGGGTCCCATCAGTCAATTGTATTGCAGGATTGCAGGACATGACGTTTGCGATGACTGACTGGTGCACTTTTCCAAGCTTATTGCTCATACATGTTCATCATCTAGTCGTTGCTTTCAAATTCCTTTCAGTTTCACCAAGTAGAATTGGTCACAATCTTGCATGATGAATGGTAAAACTAAACTCCAGAGTTATCCGCCAGTTGTATTCGGGTCCTTTCGTTTTAGAGACGACATACTCATTTGATTAAGTTCCTAATCAATCTGCCACCTCTGCAAATGGCATCATAGTGGCTTGAACTGCAATCTCCCTCAGAACTGGTTGGGCCTTCACCTTCAAAGTTACAAATGTCAACCCACATTCACAAGAAGGTGTCCAAGGTCTGATCCTACTAAAATGTAGACCAGTCGCCTTCCCTGTCATCAGAAGCAAAATTAATCGAAATGAATAGTTGCTGCAGATCTCCAGTTCAATTATTCTTCTCCAATGGAATCTCTGATCATCAGTTTCTGTTTTCCACTTGCATTCTATACTTTGGCCATGTTTGCTTATTTTAATGCAGCAATGGATGGATGTACTGATCTCAAATGAGAGAGAACAGGCCATATGTTGGATATTTCTCAAGCTTTAAATACATACTGTCCAACACCCAAGTTTTCTTCTTCTTCATATTTTTCTGGACCGAACTGCCTTTTCTCGCTTCTCTTTTTCTTTCTGTATCATCCTTTTAATCGAAGGGCACAACTACCATTTGTTCCAGTCCCTATTAGTGTTCTCAAAGTGGTCCTACCGCCCCCAGTGGCGCTGGAATCCTTTCAGGGGGCGATCGACTCACCACGAGTGGTAGGGGCGCTGGCAATGATTTGGGCACTGGCGATTTTAGAGGAGCAGCGGCGATTAGGAGCGTCATTGTGGCGTCTGCAAGTCTGAACAGGTTAACCCACGCGCGCCATTTCGGCAAATTGGCCATACATGCCCGTTGCGGTCCTCCGTCGTTTGCCGGGCACCGTTCCAGAGAGAAAATTTAAGACAGGAAATGGGACAGGTAGGGCCTTTTGTGAATAATGAACACATATTTTAAAATGTATTATTCTTGAAAAATCATTAATCTTAAGCAATTACAGACTTGTATTACAACCAATGCAAGTCAGTGGTGTTTTTTTAATACACACATTGGTCGTGAATACCATATACATGGTTATGAATCCGCAGCGCAATTCCCAGCGAGGCGCGAGTACTGGAGGCGGCGCGGCATTGTGTTTTAGGCGGCGCTGTGTTGTAGCTACGTTGAAACTGGGTGAAGAAAATTTTTGTTTGATGCGCAGGTGAAAATCGATGCGTGCGCTGCACGAAGACCTCGATATTATATATATAATATTAAATATATATATATATATATTATAAATAATTATTGTTTGCCTTATTCAACGGTGTTAGTCTTTCGACATCTTGGCGTATGATGTTTCGATCAAAAAAGCTTCACGTCCGTCGGCTTCCCAAGATGTCGGCCTCAAAGAAAAGTTGTCATCAGTATTCCGTTGGAATATCCATGCAAGTATGGATCTCGATTCATCCTGACGAACACGCAGTTACCGACTGTTTGTGTGTGTGGTATCACGCTGTCCACATGAAAAACAATGAAACCATCTCGGACTGAGCGAGCACTGAGTAAAAAGCACCATGATAAGGCTCGCGCAAGAGTCCTATTCAATCGCTGAAGAGAGAATATTTGAGAAGCGATCCCACGGTTAACGACAATGTTCAAAGCAGCCAAAATACGGGATAAAGGACTGGAAGCATCGTATAAGCTGTTCTGGCTCATCGCCAGATCTGGAAACCGTAGTTCAATCGCGCGAAAAGTTGAATCAAACCGGCTGTTGGGGAATGATAAAAACTGTTATGGGCCAATCCGTATCCATTCTCTCGTCGGATGCGCTCAGCAATGTATCTCTGTGGCCAGGCGGATTCATGAATGTCATCCAGATATAGAAGATAAGCTGTGATTGATGAGCTGAGAAAGCACGCACTTCGGCCATCCAGCGTGGATGAGTTCCCTTTGCGTTGACAGTGAAGCATTGTACCGCTACCTTCGCTTCATCGTGAAATCAGGAATGGTGAAGAATGTTGAGTTGCCCGCTCTCTCCAGACCACGATACGTAAGGTTTCCCATCTTCCAACCGTGGAGAGTACTTTACTGATTAAGAAACATACCCGATCGGAGATATTCTCTGCTTGCGCGACGGACGGGGGCACCTAGGATAGTTGGCGCCAGCGTGGTTTATATTGCGCTTTAATGAAGAACCAGGTACCGTCCGTGGTTCGCCATCACTTGTCGTGCACCGCCAGCTCTGTAGCAAACTTCTCAGCACCAGACTTCATACACTACTCCAAAATATAAAGTCAGGTGAATAAAGTCAAGGTGTTCGTCTCTGCATGATCGGCTGTTTCGTCAGCTTTGCCAGAGAATGATTGAACCATTCGAGAGCTCTTTAATAACCGAAGTTCGATGGTTGGTCCAGAAGGCACTGTTTGACCGCTTTCTCATTGCATTGCCCTCTTCTCAAACAGTGGTCGAGTTTCTGTCGGATGATACAGAGTTTATCGGGGAAAGTGAATGTGATTGAGCAAGATGTGGCTTTTACCTCGTGACATATTCGTTAAACTGAATATGTCAACAAACAACTCCAGGGTGATTCATATGACGCTGATTAAAGCAAAGAAAGCGATCGGCGCGGTTCGTAAACCAAGGCAACTCTGCACAGGGAAACCCTCGGACCGCAGAGATATGTACACTGTTCCCCGGTTGGCAAAGGAACCTGCTGTTTCTGCTGAAAGTTGTTGTTTATTGCAATCCACTTGAAGAAGATTCGTGGAGCATATGGAGCAGGCGTTTCAGAGACATGCTAAGAATGTCGGTGCCAGCATGGGCTGATGCAACCCATTCAAATGTGACATCGAGATGTGAAGGCGGAATTACAGGACGAAATTATTCAACTTGTGGATGATGATGAGGCGAAGGCAAGATTCTCGCAGCATGAATACGGCAAATCTGATTCTGAAGCAGGCGATAGCCCGCAATGTGGACTAGAGCAGAACTGCTGCTCGATGGCGTTCCCCACATCATACCTCGTGAAAGAGGTTCAGCCGCCGTGATGAGTGCTCGCGACGCAAGTAATCGAACCGCCTGGACATTACCAAGAGGAGGCGATCTGCGTCTCTACCTCACTGAGATGAGGGCCAGACGTTTGTAATCTCGCAGCGAGTACCAGCGCCACCCTCACAACTAACGGTATTTGGGCCTGGTCGTGATAACAAGATCCAGTTTGCCTCAACCTGGATCTGTTCTTGCTGAAACATTGTAGATAGGTTCAAATAAATGAAAAGTCAAGTAAAATAAAAGTAAAATATTATTCAGCAAAAATATTTGGCTTCTGTTATTTTGCTCCTATTACATAAATTCAGACTATCCATTGCCACTGTGTCCGACCACCGGACGATAGGACTAAAGGGGGCCATTGGCAACGTCCAAGAGGCAGAGGGGGCGCGTAGTCAAAAAAAAAGTTTGACAACCACTGCCCTAATCTTTGAATCCTCATTCTTAACTGGCCCTTTCAGATTATTTGCCTTATCCCAACAAATATAACCCTCTCTCCACATTTGACTATTATATTTGATCCAAGTCCTTGATAATTTGACTCCTGACATTCTTGTCCATTTGTTTGATCTCTCACCTGTGCTAACACTGGATTTACATCCATTCTGCCTGTAAGGGAAGCTCATGCTCCAAAACTCAGTCATACCTCATTTCCATGACAGTAAACACTACCAGGTGTATAACCCGCACACTAAAGCGAAAAGCATGGGAAAATATTAGAGTGTTCGAAACGCAATAAGAAGAGAGTTAAAGACCTTTTCCATGTTCGTTTTTCTAAGATTGCATGGGTTAGGTGTTCTATGAACTCTCCTAATTTTATATAATTTTCCCTATTGTTGTAATTTTCTTTTTCTTTTCAACCTGGATACCAACTATGAGCCAGCCTTCACAAGAATTTAATCTAGCATTGCCTTCCAAGTGATTGTTATTTTATTTCTGTGCAGCTCTCTTGTGTACCATTGATACTTTAATGACTTTTCATGATTCGGGAAGTGTTCTGGATTTATTTTATGTTGATATCAATTGGCAAGTTAGTTGGCAAGCTTCAGAAAGATTATCTTGTTTTGCATCTGCAGGACTGCAAGTGGAAGATGTATGCTGTAGATGGATGGGAATATAGCACATCAGGATTGACTTTCAAAATCAAACAACTCACAGGAAATTAATACCTGCAGCCAGGGTTAACTAAAACAAAATTACAAGGAAGGTAGATGCCAAGAAAAATATCTCCATCTTGTGTCATCTCATCATCCATGCAGTTTCCTATAACTAGCTCCAACCCACATCCCGAAGGAGGCAAGCAGGAGGTGACCGTTGTTAGTGCTCTCTGGGGGTATATAGATTACAGTAGATCTACATCTCCGGTCCCGTTCTTTCTTGTGTGGACCTAATAAGCAGAGAATGCCTTAAGATGTTCGAGAATTCCTCCAGATTTCTTTTCAGATTTCATGCTAAACAAAGTAGAACTGTTTTAAAAAGCTAATCACACATGTTTCGTGTTCCATAATTATTTTTCTTACTTCTGGGAGGCCATCTTTTCTTCCTCATTTTTTCAAAGCCCCACAAATGCCACAATAAGCTATTTATACACGTTAACATGGCATGTTTTGTTCAAGGAACGGAAAAAAAAAAGCCCTTGGAAGAAGAGTTATTATTCTAGCTATTAATATTGTTTTATAATAACATAATGTAAGCTATATCATTCGTAGTGTTATAAGTTTTGTTATTAGAAGTTAGCCTTGGAAAAACGCCACCATTAGCTATAGTAACACGGATATACACGCTGACTCACCGGACTTTACATGAAGGCAGAACACCCCTGGAAGGGGACAAATAAGTTAGCCACAAACCCTCCATCGTAGTAGACATTAGATCCTCCGCGTCAAGTTTGGTTGAGATTGGATAAGTAATGTACCGATATGATATCGCAGTCAAAAACATCCAAGAGAGACAGCAGACAGATACAAATTGTGTACTTTTAGTAGATTATACAATGACCTATTCGCAAAAAGGAAACTACCAAGCAATTTTACTGGAAACACACATGAGCAATGAACTTAACTTTCTAAGTAGGTTTGGGGTATAAGGGGTGCAGGTAAAAGGGGTTTAGGCATAATTGTCCTCATTAAGACTTGTTTGTTTCGTGAGATATAATTGGACGTGGGGAACATAAAAGGAGTTTCAGAACTGCAAGGATAAACTTCTCATTGACTTGGCACCTAAATGCGATTCCTACATACTCCCACCATGTGCATCCTTCTATCCTCAATCAGCCCTTTAGAATTTAATAATTTACTCTTTTGGAAAATAAAAAATGTTCATGATTCTCTCGTCGAATTGCGACAAAGGATTTAGTAACTTTGTTTCATGATAGAGAGATTTTACCCAAACAAACTCTCCACACTGCGATATTACTATACTGAGGTAAGTCTCCATTTACAGAAGATTCATAATTATTATCATATCCTGTTTTTCCCCTCTCTTGATCATTCACTTTGTACTGGATGTAATTTACAGGGAACTTGGTGTAAATTCCCCATCCCTATTCCCAATTACTTCTAATCACCTGCTGATTTTTATTTTATAGTTTGGGAGGGATTTTCCTCTTTCTTCAATAAGCTTCCGTATTTCTTTTCAGATATTGTAGTCATCATCAACGCCTATACAGTTAACTGGATGTATTCAACACATGCACAGACAAATGCCTTTAGATGATCATTTACTGGACTTCTTGCCTGTCATTGACGTCTACAGAATGCAATGTCTACCCTGCCCAAACCTGCGACAGCCTTAAATCCTCAGGATCATCCCGATTATGTGACAGTGCCCTGTTTAATGCTGGTATTACCAGAATTAATGGCTTGTTTGTTAGCTGCTCTTTGTTTTCAATATTAATGCAAGAGTGAACTGGCTGTCTTGCTTTGATACCCAATGACTCTTCCAAACAATCTTTCCATCACTTCAAAAAGTTGATGAATAAACAGTCATGTCTGTTCTATGACATTCCATACAAAAGTTTTTTCACGATTGAAGTGATTTTCTCTGGTCTGCTAATCGATTGTCTGGTTTGTTTTTGATGTAACCTCCAACTTCATGCAACCATTTCCACAGTTTTGTTTTTGGATGATCGTCTTACAGCTGATAAGATTTGATAGTTTAATAGGACCAGTGTAGTGATATTTTCTGATATTGGTATAAATAAATTTCATATGACATAGTTTAAAATATGCTCACAATGGTTTAGTCAGGCAACATGAATTGTTATTAGCATTGTTTAATTCTTTTTGGAGGCGGAGAGAGGGCTGGGGGCTAAGCTTGCATTGGGGATAAGACACAAGCAGCTTGTGCAAACCCTGAAAGCTTGAGGGACAATATTGAATCACCGGTTGTTATATTCATTATAAATACTTAGCTGGCAACTACACCCAAATATAAAACATCAGTCATTTTATGCTGAATTTCTCAGCAAGGAATTTATGGAAGGTGACATGGGGAAGACTTCTTGACCTTCATCTTCCTTTATGGTTTCACCTCCATTTTGATGCAGAGTTGCGATAGTGGGCATGAAAGAGCGGGAGGAAACTGCAAACCTGTTTCCATACATATAAAGGTTGCGTGTCAGATTGATTTTATTTAATGCAAGTCGAGTCCTGTAAAGAACAGATATGTTTCTGCAATCAATTGACTAACAAAAACGAACTTAACAAAGCATTCGTTTTAGCTTGCAAGGCGACTTACAACCCTTAGTTTGCTAAATCTAATAATTAAAGCTGATTTCGTGTCAGTGGTGTGGTGCTGCAAATTTGATGTGGGTGGAATGTTGTGGGTCTGTGGGAAGTCAAAGTGCCTCCACTTCTATAGCCACCGCTTCCCCTCTCTCACCAGGACGTCACAAGCCACCGCACATTAGCCCCAAAAGCCACTCCTTCCCTTCTCCAACGTGCGAATTCGTCGCCATCTTTTTCACTCCGCCGTTTGTCGAAATTGAAGATACAGTCTGGAGACAGGCAATGGTTCACGAGCGGTATTTGACGTGTAGATTGTTCAGAAGTCAAGGATGAGACAAGTGATAATTTTTGACCAGTTATAAAAATGATCACATATGTGGTACGGGTGACAGATTATTAGCTGGCAAAATGCGAAAACCCGGTTTGTTCAAAACATATGTTCAAAATTGACCTTGCATAACCTTTAAAAGTCACAAAACATTGTTGGGGCATTAAAACATAAGGAAAACGGAATACGTGCTATAACTTTATTGGAATTAGTTCGTCGAGAAGGTCGAAAACCCGGTTCGCTTCCACACTTTGAAATTTGACCTTTGTGAAACTTAAGCGTCAAAGGGTCAAGGTTTCAAAAATTTGACTCTTGCAAACCTTTAAAGTCACAAAACAATAGTGGGTGAACATTTAAAATAAGGAAACAGGATACGTGCTATAGCGTATTGGAGTTAGTTCGTCGAGAAGTCGAACCCGGTTTGATTCCCACAACTTTGAAAACTTGACGCTTTGTTACCTTTAAAGGTCAAAGCGTTCAAGGACATGACCTTGGTGCAAATTCCCTCTGGAACATTCCAGGAACATATAATCGATATATTAGTGCTATATGGCATTCGCTCCTCGGATTATCATACTTGAATGAATCAGCGTAAAAGCAAACTTCGAAGGGGGCGCCACGGGCGAGAGGTTTCGAGATAGAGCAAAAGGGTTTCAAGACTAGGTGGGGAATGACCTCAAGATATGCATAAAATATTGTCATCCAGCTCTCAAAGTTTTGGCGAGGTCGTTATGATTTTTACGTATCAAATTCGAATTTCTAAGTTGTGACCTTGTGACCTTGACCTGTGGACGAAATGAAAAATCGAGCCTCCGTGGGCTATCTATGCAGGTGCCATTGGGCCTAACAAATACCGAAACCCCTCTGCAGATTCGACAACCCCCCTCGGAGAAGATGCAAATTGAAATCCGCTACCCCCTAAAAACACATGTTTTTTTGGGCGTGCTTCCGCCCAACATGGGCGCAGCATGCCCATTCTCAGGAAAACACAAAATAGATCATGATATAAACTCCCACCAAAATTTTATCAGGATCGGATCAAAAACCCACGGAGCTCTGCTCGGGACAGACAGACAGACAAGCCGCAGTAGCGCGACATGGTAGGTCGATCAAGCTCGAATTTAGTTCGTTTTTCAGCCGTTTACTAGCCAAACAAAAGTTTCCATAGCAACGGTTCTTTCTCACACATAACAGGACAACCATGAACTACCATACCAGTTTTCATGTATATCTGACTCATTGTCTCTGAGATATAACGAACTTCGTTTTTTTATTGTTTTCGACCAGGGTTCATTCAAAATCATATCTTCTCCGACAGTTTCATATAGGATCCGCGCTGGAAATTTTTTGACAATATGGCTGAATGTACTGCCCACAAGTCGCTCGTAGGCCGATTTTTGATTTCCGAAAAAATTAATTTTTTTGAGATTTTTTTGAAAATTTAAAAGGTCCGTTGCTAGGCAACGGATGTGGTCCATAGCAACGGTTCTCTTTGCACACAACTAGGTCATGGTATGAACCTACCAACCAAGTTTCATCGAAATCGCCATTGTATTGACGGAGCACTGGAGCGAGCAGACATACATACAGACAGACAGACAGACAACACATATCGACGGAAATACTGATAATAAGGGTAGAAAAAATCTCAAATTTTTTTTTTTCGACTAGATCGACTACCCAACAGACAGACAGACAGACACACACCAATAACGAATATAGTGGTCACTTACTGACTCGTGAACTTACTAACTCGTGAACCAATAACAAGGTCGTCAATGATGGCGGTGTCTGGGTAAAGGTT
>JAXMNL010001793.1:1642-15578 GCA_035128595.1 Eptatretus atami
CCGGTGTGGCCCATCATAGTTCCCTTCCAAACATCTTATGCCTGAGTGAGTCACTAAATCTTACGACAGGACTTTCTGAATCTGGAGGTCTGTGTTCGAATCCTGACGAGCATTACCAAAAACTTTAAATTGTTCAAGAGTTTAAATATACCTTTCTTGATAGCTCACATAAAAGTACAGCAACGAATGCAACCATCCACAGCTTAAATGTCCAACGGCTTTACTTCTGGGTGAAGTTACTTCTCAGGGACTTGTATTATTCGGGTTTTTACTGGGGTTCCAGAGCAGGAATAATGGAGGAAGAATGTTGGATGGAAATTCACCTACCTTTAAACCAATTGTGAGGTGTTAGCTCAAAATGATCGGTGATGTGGAAGAATTTTAAGATTGAGTACTTGAATTTGCTTGCAGAATTTCTCCACGTTGGAACAGTCCTGAATCATTCACTTTCACGAGAATTTACCAGTTTTCATATACTCTGCCAGTACGCCATGCTCAGCATGCTCAGCAAGCAAAATTGTAGTTAATTCCAAATAATAACACCGCCTACCCATTCCCGTGTCGCCCGATGAATCTTGCATTTTGAACTTTCTCTCCGTTCCACACAGTCATTGAACGCCGGAACACGACACACCTGTTGCCACTGCACACTCCGCATTGAATCTTCAAAGTTACATTTGAACGTGAAATTCAACAATGATCGTCCCGTGACTCACCCGCCTGAGCTTTCCTCAACGGGAGAGTTGGTGTTGCTGCATTCAACCTGCAACGGTATCTGCTTTCGTGAGAGAGACCTTTTGGAGCTGTTAAACTTCATTTTAGAACTTCAGCAGTTAATTTCAGATGTAAAAATGCAAGTACCTCTTGTCTTCGCGTGTGAGTTTCTTATTATTTTTACGTTCACAGCCATAGGAATAGTTTTCCAGGCAGCACTGCTTCCCAACTCGTGGGGGTAACGTTTGTTGGCCGTGTTAACCTCACTCACCTGGCCATTACTGTCCTGCATTTCCTGCACTAAACACACTCTTCAGCGATTATTTATATCTGCTTCCAGGGCTCAATGTCCGGAATCTTGGGCCCCCCGCTGCAGCTGCTGTAGTGATTATCGCCCCTTCTGCTCTTGTGCCCTCTCTCAACGACAACTCTGTCTTGCTTTAATCTGAACGATGAGTGAGATTGAGATCATCGGTCATCGATAGTTTGTACTTATTTAAATAAAAGGTAAACATATTGTACATTGTGCAATGCATCACGTGATTTTACCTGGAAAACTGGTTAAAAAAAAATTATTTATTCTTCACGGCTGGTAAGTCAATGTGAGATAAACAACCATTATAATCTCACATGTGGTTACTGTTGCGACTTAACTATGAACACAAATTGGCTTCTGACTGCGGTTGCTGTGAAACCAGCTGAAATTAAAATAAATAAACATGACAAAAAATGTTTAAATAAAAGAACACCACGAAGATGAGAAACATCTGCTTGTGATGATTACGATGTGTTGGATAGAGCGCCGTGGCTGGCGTTGCGCAGTGTAGCCCAAAGACTGGAAGGGATGAAAGTGCGAGCGGGTCTGAAACGAAGTCGGAAAAAATCCCCCCTGCCCCCCAACCTCCTTCCACCCCTTTATGTTTGACGTCAACCACGCATCTGCCCCATTTCACCCCCTTTTAAACCGACGGTCTTTACATTCGCTTTTCCACCCGATCCTCTGAGCTGCAAACAGCTATTGGAGCTTACTCCACAATCCCTCGTGGTTGTTCAAGCTTCCATTATCTGACTCTTCCAATTTCTAGAACTTTGATTTATAACTTCTAGCTGTGATGAATTTCATCTTTTTTCATATACATTGCTGGTTATGAATTGACCGTGTTGATGCGGCGCAGCCATGAGGCTGAATGCCTGCGTCTCTTTCCTTGTGATGTTCTTCAGTGTTGTTCACATTTATTCCACTTCAAATTCCCTTTCATTATTTCTTGATCCAAAATGTTGCTTCCTTGATTGTTATGTTTTTACTTTTTCTTGTTGTTGCTTTTTGAAAATTTATTGATTGTCCATATGCTGACTGTTTCCATTTCTGCTCTTTCTCCCCATCCCTTTTCTTCCACCTCATCCTTTCCCCCACACTCCCCTGTTCCCCATTAATTCCTTTGGGGGAAAAAAAAAAAACCCCCCTTTCTCTCGACTCACTCCGTCCATTTCACCCATGTTGCCTCTCTGTGACCCCGTCCTCCAATTTTTTTGTTGTTTTTTAACCTTTTTATTCCATTTTCAAGGTGGTCACACTTCAAGTTTATTTATCCTCTTTGTATGTTGCCAACTTCCATACTTTTTACAATCTTGATGCACTATTGTATGCTGAACATTTTTCCATTTATTTACTTGCCACAACTGTTTTACTGGCGTTGGATTTATGGAAAACTCAAACTTACTTCAAGTAGCTCCAGTCACGATACATTGATCATTTATTTAATACCAGTCATAGTATAAAAACACCCCTTTGAAGAGAATTAATGCCTTATTTAATTATATCGATTTGTCAAGTGCATCCGTGACACCTTGCTCCCCCCCCCCCCCCGCTGGGGTCTGAAGGCGAATCCTTCAGACACCGCTCTCCCCGCGGGTTCTTTTAAGGCATCCTCGGACGCCTCGCTCTCCCCCGCTGGCGCTGAAGTGCGAATCCCGACCCTCGCTCTTCCCCGCTGGGTCTGAGGCGAATTCCTCGAACCTCATTCTCCCCGACCGCTTGGGTGTGTATCGAAATCCTCGGACACTCGCTCTCCCCGCTGGGTCTAAGCAATCCTCGAACACCTCGCTCTCCCCCGCTGGGTCTTAAGCAAATCCCGACACCTCCTTCTCCCCGCTGGGATCTGAAGGCGAATCCTCGGACACCTCGCTCTCCCCCGCTAGTCTTAAGCACATCCTCGGGACACTTGCTCTCCCCCGCTGGGGTCTGAAGGCGAAATCTCAGACACCTCGCCTCCCCCGCTGGGCGTCTGAAGGCAAATCTCAAACACCTCGCTCTTCCCCGTATGGCTTCTGAAGCGAATCCTCGGACACATCGCTCTCCCCCGCGGGTTCTGAAGGCGGAATCTCGGGACACCTCGCTCTCCCCCCTGGGTCTTAGGCGCTTCCTCGGACACCTCGCTCTCCCCCCTGTGTCAAAGAGTTGAGATCCTCAGTCCACCTTTGCTCTCCCCCGCTCGGGTCTAAGGCGCTTCCTCGACACTTCGTCTCCCCGCTGGGGTCTGAAGCAATCTCGGTCCATCGCTCCCCTCCGCAATTTTCTTATTCGCCATTTTCGGCCAAGTGTTTTTATAGTTTTATATCAGAAGTTGAAGCGATTCAGCTTATAGGTTGCATTTTCCACGATCTACTCTCACGGATGATTAAAGCACATAATCGAAATGTAATTGATGGTTGGAGATCGGATCACGTGGACTAAATAACTCGAAATCTGGAGTGAACATGAAAATGTTACGAAATTGCGGTTTCTTTTTTTTTTGTGTCGTGTCATTTCCAATACTTCCGATCGCTTGCCAAGCCAACCGTCCTGATCAACCATTAATTGTGCCTGCATGATGTGCTTAAGCCATTTGCCCTGCGCCTGACAATTGATTGCAGTACAGTTTCGTGTCCCAATCGGGACGTACAGTCGGCAGTTGCTGCAAGTAAGTACCGTAGACAACACACGTACGTGTACATATGTAATTTGATCTGTATAGGACTCGCAGGTGTGTTGTACACTTCTTCATACTGGTTACGCACCGTGTGGCAAAGTTTCATTCCATATCTTATGATGATGTGGGTGTGGAGGTGTTTAACTTTTAACCTCAGCAGCCACCGTACGACGATCACGTTTCTTTTGTCGTCGTGACGTTTCTAAAGCAAATTGGTTATTTATATGAATCGGTTGTGCTTTGGAAAGTTACTATTTCTCTTTGTGAGTTTCAAAGCAAAATATTGATAGCCTTCATTTCCAAGCCGTTTTACGTGTTGACGTGTTTTCTAAATAGACCAAATTTTCCACCCGTCACATTGATGATTGGCAGCTGTTCATTCATTAATGTTTATGCCAAATCGCCTTGAAAATCTATAAAGAACTTGTTGAATTTGTGTTGAAATTCTCCCAAAAATGTGAACTACTCAGTTTTGGTGTATACAGTCCTACTGTACTCGTAATACACGACTCCAAACAGCTAGACAAAATGCAGATGTCGCGAGCCACTAATATAATCGTGTGTGGTGTGTGTGTGTGTTGTGTGTGGTATGTGTTTTGCCTGATAAAAGCATACCATTATTCTCGCTGCTTACTCCCCAACCCCACCCATCTCCCTCTTTCCCCATCCTGCTCCACCTCCCAAGTACAATGCAGCACCCTCCTCCACCTCTCTGTCTCTTTCTCTCCCCTCTCTGTCTGTCGTCTCTCTCTCTCTATCTCCAACTACCAGAACCGGTGATATCTCCGATGTGTCAGATGGACCCTCCCCCCACACTGCCACCTGCCTCCCCTCACGTTGCCTTCCTTCCTCTATATTCCTTTCCCTCCCTTCATGCCTTCCCTTCTCCCACCTTCCTCACTCCCCACCCTCTCGTTTCCCTCTTCCCTCACCACCCATCCTTCAACTCCCTCCTCCTCCCTTCGTATTTCACATCAGTGAAGTGGCGGGTGGTATTGCTCGTTTCAAATAAAGTCCTCGACAAGCTCTCTTACTCAACTCATTCGGCAGCCTTCCTCTTCTGCTCTTACGCTCTATTAATCCCTTGTCCCTGTGATCCAACGAAAATCCAGCAGCCGTTGCCTCCATGCCAGTGCTTCATGCTGCGGAGACCCTCACAGAGCCACACGGAACTGTATATTTCTGCAGCCACCATGCCCACCTCGGCAGTTCCTCCACAAGCTTGCACTCCGTACACACATCAGTACTGTGGTGTGTTTTGAAATCCCCACCACCCAGTGGCAGGCAGAGTTGCCGCTACATCGTTTCACCACGGGACCCCTCCATACACGTCTTCGTGCCCCTGGCTCTCCGCCAATCTCAACTCAATCAACAGAAAGAAAATATAAAAAAATTCATTGACGTTTAACCTCATGTAAGTCTGTATGTCTTTAAATTCAGCATCACACCAGGAGTCTATGAAGTGCTTACGATAAATTCCTACGTTCCACAGAGAAAGACCGAGTTCTGATTCAGATTTGATCGTCAGGCTCAGCTGTGGTTTGTATTATTCGTTTTATCTTAATAAGCAAGTGAACATGGATTTGTATACACGCAGACCCTCCCTTCGGGTTACGTTCTGAAAACCCGCGTCGAGGCAAAACTCGAGTCGCAAAGTTTAGACCTATAGGGACGAAAATGTCGGGAACAACCTCAAATATGTCGACTTTTTTGAACTACAAACTGCAGGTAAGAGAAGGGCACCGGTTAGACGCATCAACTGCCAAGCTGAAGAGGTATGTTTGTTAATCCCACTGACGGCGATCGGAATCGGACCTGAACTAAAATATCGTACCGAGGAAAGTGTGCGAGTGAGCGTCTGCTCGTGCAGCTCATTACTCTACTGACCGGTCTGCATACAAGCAAGACTCAACCATGGCACGAGGAGCTAAAAAAACTTTGGTAAAGTTTTGAGAGGCAGAGAATCAGAGGATGGATATAAAATATTTTCAAGCCTTGACCCATGCACAGTCAGCAAGCATTATGAAGTGAATGGACATCAAGACCCGCCTTATACAGCGTCCTCCAAACTGGATACAAGCAATGAGGACTGATAGAGATAGCAGCCAAGAGGCTAACAGTCCACTTGAAAGAGCTGCGCCTTTATGGGCAAAATAGCTATCACTGTTAGCATGACAAAAATACCAAGCATCCACAGTCTGGCCGTACGATAGGGGCAAAAGGAAGCCCATTATCAGAAAAAGCCACCTGTGAGTCTGTTTGGGTGTACAAAAAACCACTCCAGAATCTGAAGCATGTGGAAAGAAAGTTTTGTTATTTGATGAGCGAAGCTGGAAAACTTTGGCGAAATGAAAAGTTACGTTTGATGCAACTCAAACAAAGCACACAGCCAAGAACACCTCCCACGTGAACAGTGGTTTGGAGCATCCATTATGGGGTGTTTTTACAGAGGGACTGGGGCACTTGTCAGGATGAGAAGGGAATGTGATGGAGAATAAAACTTTGAGAAATAAACTTGGGAAATCATGCTTCTGTCAGAAACCAATGAAGTTGACGGAATTCCACATTCGCACATTGACAACAACCAGCACAAAGCCAAAAGCTACACTGAGTGGGTGAGGAACAAAAAGATAAATGTTCTGTTGAGTTGGCCCATGTCAGGCCCAGACGTAAATACATTCGAAAATCTGGCTTCACTTCAAGACTTTGAAGATTGCTGTCCAAATCAACTCCCCTCAGAGCTTACACTGATCTGAACAGGTTTGCCCGTGAATAAGAAATGGCCAAATGATTTTCCAATCTAAGGTGTGCAAAGTTGGTAGAGACCTCGACCAACAGACACACCTGTAATTCTATAAAGGCTGTTCCACTCAGTATTAAGGCAGGGGGGACACTTATCCACAAGATTTCCGTTTATTTAATTTAATTTTTGAAATATTGTTATTTTTTCACATGGAAGTTTGTGTTACGAATGTGTAAATAAGGGTGGAAAAAGTCGATTTAATGTAATATTAATTCCAGCTAAACAACAATAAAGCTGAAAATTTTGAAAGGGTGTAGTCTCTACAGGCACCTTACATACCAGTTTATTATTTTAATATACGTGATATTGTTGTGGCCGGGGGTCTTTTTGGTGGCGCAGCCGACCGCTAGACGGAGCAGTCGGAGCCGTCTCCTTACCGAACACCGATTGGAAGGTCTCACCCCGTCACGATCGCTTAAAGACCGTGGTCGCCAATATTTTGACGACGTGAGTAGGGCCCACTTGTCTAATTCCAATTTACCTAAGTACTCACGCCGGTCTAACTACCGGGGAAGCCACACCCTCGCGACTTTTTCGAAGCCGAGTCGCTGTTACCGACTCGAATCGCGTAACCGGAGTGGAAGTTACCAAGCCGTGCCGGACCAAATGACAATTAAGCAACAGACGCCTCACTATTTCTCAAGCCCGCACCAGTCCGCCAATGGCAAAAACGAGAGGCAATGAGGCGGAACTTTACAGGGATTTATTTTACCAATCGGGAGGGAGCACAGAGCAGATTATCACAATTGCAGGCCAACGTTTACATGAGCAAAAGCACTTACAATTTCACTTAACAGACTGGCGCACCAACGCAACAGACACACAAAAATAAATGGACCCCACCGGTCTTTTATTCGGCCCCTTCAGCTGAGGAAGGTGAGCTGAGGTCAGAGCTGCCGGGTAACTGTCCGCCTCGTGCGGTGTCTTCGAGAAGAGCCGAACCAGGATGGGAACCAGCCGCGGTCGATGAACCAGCAAAGCACAGGACCAGAAACCACCACCGAAAAGAACCCGGAACAGACACTCCACCAACGAACGAGGACCCCGGAAAAGACCGCAGGCACTTACGACTGCAGACCAAAGCGCAAAGCCCAGACGACTACTGACGCGCACACCAAGGCAATGCACCCCTTTCTCCTCCGAACATTCACCCAACTCGCAGCGAACACTCAGGGAGCCCCAGCATCTTATCCCTTCCCCGGCGGTGGGGTGACCGTCCCTGCAGTAATCTTTGCCCTGATTGAAAGGTTTGTTGGGTGATGTGCTGGCCATCCGTGATTGGACAGCGGGAAACCCCTCCTTTCCTGGGCGGAGCGGTGTGTCTGAGGTGAGAAACCTCCGCCACGTCCGTGGTCGAACGCACGGGGGCAAATGGCGAAGAAGTGAAGATTGTTTGTTGCGTTGGTATTGGCAAAAATCTAACCAGAAAGAAAGCGCAGCCGCCCAGACACTTATCAACCCATTAAACATAGGGAGGGTCTAACTATAAACACATACTTATCTGAAAAATAACTAAGGCTTAGGGGACGGTTCTGTTTGGCAAATGGCTTCCAATTCGTACATATTACACACACACCTGTACAGTTACAGTATCCATCAGAGAGAGACAGAGATCCCACTTGAAGAAGGCATATCTGTTCGAATCCACCTTTTCCGACCAATCTACTTTCACATGTCTCTCACCCCTTCTCTCTCTGTTCCCGGAAACATTCATTCATTCAGTTTCTTTCCTGCCTTACTCTGCCACTGAAGTGAGGATGGCGTTATTTTCATCCCTGTTGCTTCTGACCGGATATCTCAAAAAAGTTGTGCATGAATTGGATGATTTGGAGACGGGTTGGTGTTTGATAAGGAAAGAATGTTTTTCGATTTTGTTAAGATCCAGATTCGAAGAGTGATTCTTCACCTGAGAGATTGCGCCAAAAACGATACTGTACATAACACGATATTCCAAGGATGGATGACGTGGCGGAGTATGCCCTCCACGAGTGCCATTTAGTTGTTTTTGTCTTCAACTGCCCTACTCAATCTTGTAACACTGCATTATTTGTCCCTTATGACACCAGTCTTGTATCATTTGAACGGATTCTCTGTACAGCAACATCTTCGTGTGCATACTTTCTCACCATCAAACGGTTGCATATCCCGCAGGACGCCATAATCAGGTAACATTGTAGTCTTTGATGTCGAGGCTCCGGGTGTTCGTTTTTGAGAAGGCATGCGATGCATCACGAAGGCTGTTTCATTCCTTTGCCCACTTTGCCGTGATGGATGTGCCGAAGGATTTCACTGGCCTCAACTTCATCGCTTCAAAAAACCTGGATCGAGGAACTTCCATAAATATCTGCCCACCATCTTCAAATCTTCATCTCTCGAACATCCTGTACGCTGTTCCTCCATTCTCGTCGTCCAACTTCTTAGGGTTCTGTTCGTCGAGTCACAGAGTTATTGAAATGGCATGCATATGAAGCTGGATATTTAAACTGTCAACCACACTGTGGTTAAACTAGTTGAAACATTTTGATTTTCTTTTGCCAATTTCATTTCTCACCTTCATGCTTCGTTTCACAGATTTAGTTCTTCATTAATAAACTTCGTGTCCGGGTTGCCTTCACGTGCTGCTGTATCGAGCAGTTCTCCTCCAGCTCGATCAGATCCGTTGTTACCCTCGCCGAAGACAGGGGTACTACTGCATTTGGGTTCGTTGACTTGCGATTTGACCGACATTTTCACCATCGGAGCTGACTCTCATGTGGAATATAGTTGATATTAAATTCTGACGTCAGAGGTCACGTGGTGTGCAGGCCATGTTGGAAAAAACTTTGGACCTCTACTCTTGAAACAGCAACAAGGAAAAAATTTAAACTTGGCACATGGCAAGCTACGTACTCCTCATGGGGAATAACGTGTGATGTTTTTTTTTATGACTTCATAATGCATATGTAGAACGCTAATCTGATCAGCATGAAATTTTGAGGGTCATCCAGGGACAAAATGATCGCAGAGAAAAAAGATTGATTGACGTCATCGCGGTCAGCGTGATTGGCCACGTCTGATTTGGTTTTTTTTTTAAAACCTTTCAAAAATCTCTGAAGGGCTGAAAGCGGATTGACGGTTGAAACTTACATGTACGACCGTTTATACATGAGGAAAAAATTGGGTACACATATGTACCGGTCATAGGTCACGTTGAGTTTGGCAGCCACTATCTTGATTACCCTCAAAACCTATTTTAAAATCTTCTCGAGAACACAGGACAAAGTCAAGAGCGCGACATCCTGAATGTTTGTCTTCACCAGAAGAAGAAGAACAACAACGTAGAGCTTCTCTTAGAGCCAGCGTTCGCAACGCCGACGCGTCATTGAGATGAAAGTTTTCTCTATCACCAGGAAGAAAACAGAAGAACACCAAGAAAGAAGAAGAACAACACAAGCTCTGTTGAGCCAGCAATCGCAACGCGACCAGCTAAAATCTTCTCCAGAATGCAGGACGAGCGAGCGGAAACTTCACACAAATGTTCCAAAGCCTTGGGATAGCATTGTATTCACGAATAATTGATAAGTTACATGTCTGGCAGCCCAGATTGGATGAGCGAAAATGTTTTAAAAATCATCTTAACCCGCTCAATCAATCGAATGAAACTTCACAGTATGATCCAGGTCGTGCTGGGAATATCATGTTTTAAATGTCAAACCTGATTTGGGACACGTATGTCTGTTGCGCGAATATATTTTATTTTTTGTTCTGCGGTTATTTTTGATTATTTATTTATTTTTTGAATAAGGTTCACTTGGCTGTGCCTGGATGGGTTTGAGGGTCGAGGAGCAGCAGCTGTAATGTGAATCCTATCCAGCCAGGTTCCTCCTGATGACTTCATCTTTGCTTTTACCTTGTTCGGGTTCCTTCTGATGACTACAATGCAGGACTGCACCTATTTGGTCTTCCAATGTCTGATTTTAATTTTGAAATTTAATTTTACTCCCATTCCCAAATTATTTGAAAATAAAAATAACGTCATGGGTCAGGTCGAGTGCCGATCAAAGCGGGACGTCTTGGTACCCGGTCATCACTGCTCAGTTGTAAAGTGGCCAGTTCTAGTTACGTCTGTTATTAATTACGTAACACACCAGTTACATAAACACCACACAAAACTAAAAATATTGTATCCATCCTGACTTCCCATCTGAAATGTGTCATTCAGCGCCGACGGTGAGCGAAGAGAGAAGCTGCGAAAGCTGTTTTCGGACGCCGCCGGTGGAAACGTCCAAGCATTCAAGTTTTTTAAGTAAGGGAACGTTGTGAATGATTTGTGTAAAAACGTGGTAGACGGGAGTTTGTGCAGGTGATGTGGATATTTTTTGAGCCTTTTAAGTGATTGAGAAACAGAATCGGGTTGATGGGAACACGGTCAAGGCGGGGATGCGTCGGGAGGCTGAGGCGGGCTCTGACAAAGGGGGTGTGGGTTGAGCAAGGTGTGGGCGCAAGTCGGCGAGGTAAAGCACCAAAATTACTTACCTTGCTCGTTGTGCTTAACTTTGGAGTCGAACTACCACGTGAACGCGAAGCGAAAAGTTGGTTCACAGATTGGTTCCCTTCTGTCTTTCCGTCTTGTCATGTACGTCAGTTTATGACGAGGAATAACTTGAATTTCAATCGAACCTGTTATTTTTGAACCAAATTGACCATGAATCGAAAAACAAAACCTGCGTTTGCATTACCTTGGCTCTGAATTGGACCCGGTCGCACACGCGCAAAGAGAGTGAATAATATTTTTACCTTGTCTGACCGATTAACCTCTCCACTGAAGGTGGACGGAGTTACGTTTTTCACCTGTGTGTTTGTCGCTGTCTGTGAGCATGACATCTCAAAATGTAAGGACAGATTCGATGAAACTTCGGTGGACAGGCTGGGTGTGCACCAAGGAGAATTTAATCGATTTTGTGAAACGATACGGATCTGGGATTCGAGAATTTTTTACAGCGCAATGGCGGCCGTATACAGTCCACCGAGTTTGAAATGTCCCCGTGGTCGTCTACCACGTCTCGGTGTTCCCCCCCCCCCCCACGTGCTCAAGACAACCAATGACGGCCGTCCGGTAGATGCAGTGCGTAACCTAGACGGAAAATAGCGAGAATTGACGGAAAATACCCGGAGTATTTCAATGGAAATTTGTGAAACTAATGTGTTATATATGTTGGAAAACCATTTAATTTATTGCTGACGGGGAAAAAACCAAAGAAAACGATTGCCCCTCTATGACGAACGAACGAAAGACGTCATTTCCGCCCACCATCGCATTTCGCGCCGAAGACGGTCATTTCCGCCCACCATCGCATTTCGTGCCGATCGCCGAACGCTGAAAGCTAAGTTCTTCTTTTGCATCATTCTTTTGCGGCACCCTGCCACGCATGTATCGAACGATTTAATTTCGTCTGTTATATATAAAGGTCTTTATCACAATAATAACAAGATTTTTACATTTCAAATATAAGTACGCTTTTTAATTGTTTTCAACTGAAAAAGCATATTAATTGCCATTATTTTAACATGAGTGTATCATGCTTCACCACAGCGCTATATTGAAGGATTTCACTTGTTTATTGATTCTTCACCATTGAGACATTGGGACAACGGATTGAGCGAAACAATCTCAACAAATTGTGGACGGATTCGGACGAAACTTGGTGGACGGTTTGTGTGTGACAAGACGAATTATGATTTTTGGTGAAGATCGAATCCGGATCCGAGTCTCTGTACCAGCTTTGCTCAGTGAGATGTGTGAAATCATTGGCCATCTTTCACGTGAAATTGCTCGAGCTCGCCAAGTTTGATGGGGGATCGTATGGACTGCAATCTTATTCAGTCTGCACAATGTTAATTTGTTCAAGTCAGGACTTTGACCGGGCCACTCAAGAACGTTCATTTTCTTCTTATTTCAGCCACTCCAGTGTATTTTATCTTTGTGCTTTGGATCATCGTCCGCTAGATCCTACCAGTTTCAAATAATGGCCGACTCGAGCAGGTTTTCATCAAGGATTCTCCTGTACTTTGCACCTCCATTGTCCCTTCCATCCTGACAAGCTTTCCGTCCCTGCTGATGAAAGCAACCCCATAACATGATGTGCCACCACCGTGCTTGACAGTGGGATGGTGTTATCTGGGTGATGTGCAGTGTTCGGCTTACGCCAGACATAACGCTTGAATTAGCCAAAAAGTTCAATTTTGTCTCCTCTCACACAAAACGTTTTCCACTTGCTGCGGTGTCATTGATGCTTTTTTCACAAAACTCCGTACGAGCTTTTCGATTGCGTTCTTTCAGTTGGTTTCTTTCTTTGCCACCTGTCCATAGAGGCCAGCTTTGTGAAGGGAACGGGATATTGTTGATGGATAACACTGACCCCCGTCTTGGACATACAGTAGAGCCTTGCAGATCTTTCAAAGTCTGTTGGATTTACATTCCCGAACCAGTTTCCTGCTTGCCGGCTGCTGAGTTTGATGGGCGACCTGATCTGGATTCTGTGGATTCTCGTGGTATGTTACGTCTTCCCTTCTTAATGATGGATTTCACGACTCAAGGATAATGAGTGACTTTGAAATCTTCTTTAAACCCTCTCCCTGAACGGTGCTTCTCCACCACTTATGTTGACTTCTTTGGAAAGATTCTTGGTCTTCATATCTGCCTTGTTGGTTCGGCCAAGTGTGTTGCACCTTAAAACTCCTTAGATAATGGGGGAGATTAATTTTTTTTAAGTTAAACATGATTACATACAGGTGAAACACAGTACACTTATTTGTAACTTTCCGAACAAATTAATTTACTCCTGAAGTGATTTAGGGTAATTAGGCAAAGGGTTTGAATACTTATCAACTGAGAATCATCTGATTTTCTCTGTTAATCGGACTTTTTCACATTTTAGACAAAATTATATGGTTTGTCAACTTGGTTTTCTGCTGGGCCTGACACATTAGGCCTGTGACCCGCTGATTTACACTGTCCCACTTCGTTGCGTCAGATTTCCATTTGGCTTTGTTTGGGTCGAGTGTCAGTCACCATGAGGGACCCCCGAAAAATCCAATCATATGTCGAATAACTATTATTAGTAAGGTTTCATCAAGCCCGTATGCACCTCCCTAAAATAAAAGATAACTTTACGTAATGTTTGAACGGCCCCATATTGGAGGTAAACTTTCCATGACTGTGTGACGAAAACTCTTTTAGAGTGTTTTAAATACGCATTTCCCAATCGGCTCGTCGCCGGATTTTTAAATCCCTCTTCGGAATCGCTGTGCATGTTATCTATCTCATCTTCTTCACTCACATGGGAATACGGGACAGACACGGCGCAAGGTGAACGAGACAGGTAAGAGAATGTAATCTCAGCCGTGGGTAATAATTTTTAGCTGATCTGTATTTGGAATTTCAGACGAGTTGTTGTCATCGTGTCCGTCC
>JAXMNL010001796.1:3466-14217 GCA_035128595.1 Eptatretus atami
ATTGGTTTGTTTCCTCTTGTAAGGAAGTTAGTTCAAAATTCACTTGTCAGAGGTTAATTCTACATGCACGTCTAATTGATCAAGCAAGATGTTAAAGGTGTGATCAATAATTGGTTGTTCTTTCCCATCGTTGGCCTTTCTCTATAACTTTCCATTATTTATTTTTACCAAGTACACTATCGCACAGGTTCATCCTTGAGCGCAAAGGTGTACAGAATACTGTGTTGCGAAGGAAAATGTTCTATACGAACGGGAAAATCAAGACCTCCGTGAATAGGGGGGGTTATTATATATAAACTGTTTTGATGTAATGATATAAAACTCGTATTATATATAAAATATTTATATATAACTATATTTTCCGGACAACACTCGGTGCGATCTAATTGAACTTTTGCAGCGTTTTAGCTTGGCCTGGTGGATGTGACCTTTTCAGTTTGTATTAAAATCGGAAAGTGGTTGCACAAGTTATGGCCATTTCATTTACAAACAAGCACGAATACGGGGTGCTTAGTCACAATGACGTCACATCTTCTTTTCCGGTTTATAGAGACTGCAATGACACTGGGACTGGTATGTTGCCTTTTCCCAAGTTGATATACGTTCTTTTTATCGTTCGAGGCTGTTTTCCCAAGTTGATATGCATTTATTTACACACATGAATAGAAAGTGACTGCGATAGGCTTGGACGAGTGTGAAACGGCACTATGTTACACATGGCGGGTAGGAAGTGGCATGTCATGGCGGCGTAATGTCTGTCGAGCAAAGAAGGAGGTGTAGAAACATTGATTTATTTGGATATTTAATAGTAAAGTCTGTGTGGTGTAAGGTATCACAGCAGTTTGTTACTTCATTGCAACGCGATTTTCGTGGAATGATTGGAAATCCTTCCGGACGCCCTACTTCGGATATGAATATTTTATGGGATTCTATAATTTCTCGTTTTTTTATGCGAATTACGTATAGATAAAACCAATGGCGCCCAATCAGTCGTCGTTTGACGAGAGAAGGAACGGGCTTTGTGGTTGTTTGAAGTTTATGTGTTTTTGTTTTTTTTGCACGTACGCAAAGCTCGGAAAGCTGGAGAGGAGAGGAAGGCCTATGTGTTTGTTGTTCTGCCGCGGTTTGAAGTAGTTTTTTATTTTATTATATTATTATTTGACGTACGGCCAACGTCCGCCGGCACGCATAGTTTTATAAAACAATTGTAAACAAGAAGAGCAATTAGAGATTGCAACCTCGCCGCGATTGTTGTGTTGGTGTATGTGTACTTTTTGTGTGTTATTGTGTGGCGTTTGTGTATGGTGTGTTACATAATCGCAATAAGAACATTATTAGACATACCTTTATAATGCTAGGGCGAGTGTGAGGCTATCGAAGAAGTCAACCGCTTCTATCACCCACTTTGATCGGACACTGCTGACCATGAAGTGTATTTTTATATATTATTTCATAGATTGTGATGGGATTACATAAATGGAAATTCAATCAAATGGAAACGACCAAACAGATAACAGGTCCTGCTTGGAGTAATCAGAAGGAAGTCAAATAAGCAAAATAAAAGATGACGTCATCAATTGGACCTGGATGATTCGCATTTCAGACTGTTACTCCTCCACCCTCAAACCCATCCAAGAACGCCAAGTGAGTGATTAAATTAATTAAAAAACCATATCTATAAAAAATTATCATTGAAGGCTGCAGCATTACATCCAATTCAGTTGGATTTAAAGATAGTATTCCCCTCTTATAAAATTTAAACCACCACGTGCCGTGCCCGTCGTGCGGTGGCGGTCAGTGCAAACAAAAAAACTTTTTGTGACGTCTATGACGCGTTGTGCTGTCATATGAAGTTTGGTAATAAATGGCCGTAATTGGGAACAATTGGGAAATGGAATGACAAGAAGATATCAAACGTTGCAACGGCAACAATTACCAAGGCGCCGTCATTGTGCGTATATCAACCGAAGAGAAGATTGTGGATCGTCTAGCACGTTAGTTTATTGGTTTTGTAAATAAATGGGCATTTAACTTTCGCGGAACCCTTGTCGAATTATATCAAACATGAAAGGAATACTCAGTCCCAGCAATACATAGGAAGTTTCCATTAGAATCGAACCAGTGTGATAGAGAAAAGAAAGAGTGGTCTCAGACAGACACACAGAAATTGCTGAGAATTTCCTCAACATCGTGTATTCTCCCATGGTGTTTATAGTCAGAATTATTCAGCGGATTCCAGAAGAACCATTCTTATAATATCTTTAAATCCAATATGGTGCAACAATGTGCATCAATATTCTTAACCTGGTAACGCATGCTTGGTGGACAATTTATTTGTGAAGTTATGTTCTTATTGTCAGCTTCTGGAGAGAGTATGTGCTTTCGTGCTGATAAAATATGGCGCCAAACCATGTTGATCGAATATCATACGTGGACCTTTTGTTCGTCAGGATCGAAGCGGTTCATATGTTTACAAGTTTCGCCTCACATCTGTTTTAAGCATATTAAGAGAGATTTTTAAAGGTATAAAAACAACAAACAATACTGTGGGCGACAATACAATACTGATGACGTAATCAAACATTTTTGGTGACCTACAGAAATTTATCTTCAATAACATCGGATGGGCATATCTACTTTGCAATTTACAATCTACCGAAGCCGATATGACTCATAAAAATACTATTCCCACATGAGGAAGTACTTGCCATGTGTACAAGTTGTAATTTTTTCCTTGTGCAGGTATCAGAGAACAGAGTCCAAGTTCGTTTATTCAAAGATGTCGCCGGGCATGCTTAGAGGGCTTGTCTGAGGGGACCCGTGGTACCCTTCGTCCTTTACATGTAGGTACTGTGTCAAGTAACAGACCCCATTTCGTGGTATCCTTGGCCCATACTTTATTTGCATCTGTAATTTAACAAAGACAAGACCTGTGCAATTAATTGCACAGCCCCAGATACGAAAGCGGTATAAATTGGTGGCGGGTCTTAACTTTCTGAAATACTTCATTCGAATATGAACCGTGTGATTAATGAGCACTTCTCGGATGCTTTGAGCGCCTTTTTACAACTCAGGTCTTGACTTCAGAGCCAGAAGAAGATCTACATGATCCTTTCAAAAATTTACACTTTGTACTTCTAGCCTGGAATTAATTACATTAAACCAAGACTTTTTCCACTTATTTCACCGTAGCGCCAACTTCCAAGGAAATTATCACATTTTAGATTAATTTAAATAACTGAATTAACTTTGTTGGATATTCAACTCAAATACAACTATACAAACACACACTACTACACTACTATACTTGACTAACACAACCATACTAACGCATTCACATAATACAACTACTACACAAACTTACATCGATTACACAACATAAACATACAGCTATACATAACATCATAAACATACCCCAAACAATCACCATTCACATAACAGGAATAAATACATACTACAACTAACATACACATACTACATAATACACACTTACATACACATGATACATAACATACAAATAATCAACTTATACAGCACTAACCTACATCAAACGATGAACATAATTACTCTACATACTAAACACATATTGAAGGCGATTCGAACCCTTTCGGAGGCATGAAGAGTCGATTACTTGAGAGACATTGTTAATCATCATACCGGTCCGTACGGATATCAGAAACACCGCCACACCATAAAGCAATATGAGTACCGAAGAGGCTCTGCCCACTAATTCGAGTCCATCCTCATTACACCGGTTTTATCTCCACACAAATTTCATTGCTATTCAATTTCATCAGGACAACTGCTTTACAATCTCAGGAATATGTCCTTTCCACATGTGAATTAGCCAGATAGAGAGACGTGAAAGTTCCTCCCAAGATCACTATACACATGTTCTGTGGAATCATTCAAGGTCGACGACATTCGCTATATTCTCTTACACAATGTTCTTTGGTACGCAAGAGAGATATGTTTTACTGCATTGTGAAGGTGACTTGAATTGAAGAAAAGGCTTGAACAAGTACTATCAAAATGTAAACATTAATGTTTTATTTGTGAGGATAACATGATATATAGTTATATCGTGGAGGATTACTATGTACAATACATGTTTTCATATGTGAGATTATTAACGTACATGTTTCTATGTGAAGGTTAAATGTACTTACTCTTTATATCATGTGCAGGATTAAATGTATTGTTGCCGGTCAGACCTCCGGGTGTGACCAGGCAGTAACTCGAAATCGCGAAGATCGATTACCGGACAACGGACATTCAGTCGTGACCTCCGGGAATACTGCGAAGCCAGTCAGGGTGGGGGTTTAACTACACGAGTGTGCAAATTGCTCACGACGCAGGATAGGGTGCTCGCCAATTCGACCTACTAATCCTGCGCGGGTTGTACGACCGGGCTGTACAGCACAGTCGACTTCGTGACAACGAGCTAAGCGGCATCGTTCAGTGGCCAGAGTAACGGCGGAGTTAATGTCGACTCGACGTTAGATTATTACCGGGCGTTTTAAACACTTTCATCTTAGTGTGCAGATGAGATTCAATCAAGTACAAGACGAGGACGGGAAAACGTCAAAAGCAATGCACTTTTATTCATACCACACAGAAGACAAGCCGTATAACAATCAAAAGCACATATAAATGTAACTGCATGCACGCTACACGAAAAAAGCAAGGTTTATTACAATGCATTACGGTTTTACTTTACAAGACACTGGCGCACGATGCCAAATTCACGAAGAAGAAACCACCTCATAGCGAGTAGGCAGACAGGTCCGTGACCAAGTGTATGGGATCTGGAGGACGGCAGGCCACGAGACGGGGAGTCTAACAGCGTCTCGTGACGCAGATGGCGGGCAGCGCAATGTATCGCGCAGTGCGCCGGACTCGTGCCCTGAGTGCGCGAGTCCTCTCCGAGGCGTGTACCGCCCGCGAAGCGGTCGGTGTTGGCAAGTTTAGGCTGATGAGGACGGGCCCCCCGGCTACGATGCAGCGGAATGGAGGCGGGGGGGAAATCCCGCTGAATGCTCAGGGAGAGTTGGCTGGCTGGCTTGAGATCCCGCGCGGACGAAGCGACACCCCAACAACCTCTGTTTGCCGTCGCCCGACTTTCCCTGCAACTCTCCGCACTTTCTCAAATACCTTCTCGATCTCTATCCCAAATCTCTCGCCTTGCTCTATTCTTCTATAGTCTCAGGAGGAGCCATATGACTATTCGGATCAAAACGCGTTGGGAGGCGGGGCACGCCAACCCTCGTTCAGACAATTGTTCGGAAAAGGGGGTGAGAAGCATCCTGATCCGAATTCTGCTGTGACGGAATCCACGTTCATGTTGCTTGGGGCCGGGCAGTAACAACGCATGCATTGCAGTTGGACGGGAAAGGGTGGCTCTGGTCCGAATTCCGGAGGCTGCCATCAGCCCGCTCGCGGCTCGATGCGTTTGAGCATGATCGCCGAATGGGCCATAGACAGCGACGTTAGTGTACAGTGGCATGCGGTTGGTAGTGGTGTCACTGGTATGTGGGATGTGGTTGGTTTGGGCGGTATGATTCAGGTGGTTATCGTCATAGGGGGTTGAACGTGGTTGGTTCAAAATAACGACAGACAAAGAAACGGCTATTCAGAGCGTACCAGGAGCCGGAAATGAATCACAATATTTCCTCATATAACGGGTTTGGGCTAATAAAATTGAATGCAATATCTCACATAGCGGTTCTTTCTGGATGATATTAGCGATTTCCAACCGTAACAATACCCCATCCCTTTTTAGAAATCTCCGAGTCGATCCCATTTGAATGATCATTAATGTGAGTTCTCCACGGTAATTTTTTACCTCGGATACTTTGGTTGACATTCTGACGGTATTCGTGCTCCCGAAATAACTATGAGGACTGAGTAACACTAACTAAAACCATCTTACGAAGACTTAATAAATTGCGACTAAACAGACATTGCCGGGGCTGCACTTCATATTTCAAGTACGATCTTAACCTTACAAAACTTCTACAAACTCGGCCAGGATCAATGGAAGTTCAGAGAAAAAGAAGTCAGACGCAGGACGGCCGACACAATCAGGCACCGTGATTGTTGCTGCAAAGAGCAATTTCTTGCAACTTCCATGAACCGAATCAGGCGCATGGCACAGCATGAACAGGCGGGGGAATGCAGAACAAAACGGGGCAAAAGATGACAGAGAGCGTAAGGCATGGAAGATGGCAAAGAGGGCAGCAAGTACATGCAAACAGGCGTCCGGTAGCAACCACACCGCAGTGAAGCCTGCCGGTCAGCTTGCAGGAAACAGACTGCAGAGATGCCTGTCCGACAAGCTCGCAGCCAAAACAAGTCGATGACATGTTTGAGCCGAACTCTTGCTGTGCGTTGCAGGTCGGTGGAGGGAGTGCGTGGCGCTTGGCCACTCGAGGCGGCTCGAATCTAACCTATAGTTTCCTCCACCTATCGCCATTTGCCGTCACTGTCCTTTTCACTCCTACACTTGTAAAATCCAATTTGCCCAACTTATTTTTTTGTTATTTTTTATTTTTTGCTCTTCCTACTCCCACTATATTTGTCCTAAACCTATCTCTCCTGTTCCGAGCAACAGCTATAGTACACCCTAAGACTAATTCAAACCATAGTTCCCTTCCCGATGTAGGGGATGATGGAGGAGGAATAAGCTCCGCGTACAGAGCCAATAGAGCATTAGGAATGGCCTGCTAGGATTCAGCGTTACTACCCGATGAGTCCAAGCAGGACCAATTACGAGAGCGAAGGAATGATGTCGCGGGGGTACACTTCCTATCTTACACTATATTTTAAACTTTTACATACCCGGGAGCTTATCAACAGCGCTCTTCGCTATAAACTTTGATTCTAAAAACCCAGCCCATCGCCTGATGTCGGTGTGTCTCTAACTTTCGAGGCTGCCTCTATTTCCCTCGTCCTGCACCGGTTTCGTGCTGGAGCGTTGCTCCCTGGCAGGCAGTACCCTCTGGCGTTACATCGCTATGGCACCGCGGGCATACACTGCCTCCGAGCACTACCAGCTCCTAAACCCGGGGGTACTTCCCCATGGCAGGATCCTGACGTCCGTGGCGTTGATTCCGGGGCCCCTATTCGAGGCGATCACCAGTGCCCAACACTGCCCGCGGCTAACGGCGCCAGGCCGCATCATGCGGCGCACCCGTGCCATACGCATATCCGGGCCATGGCCCTTGGCCTACCAGGAGAACTTCCGTGCACAGGCCTAACCCACTCACGCATACTACGTATGTGCCCGCTACAGCACGTCACAAGGGACTTGCACCTCGAAATAGGTATCGGCTACAATACACCACACAAAACGATCTTCATTTTGTATCATTTACTAACCCAGCTAACTCACTCTCAACTGACCGACGGCTCCTTGGGGGATCACTCTCCCACCATCAACCTGCAATGCACCATGATTCCACATTCGCTCTTCATCGGCCGTGGAACCTCACTCACTCTAACATGATACGTTATCCTTCACTTCTCAAGTCCACGCGGAATCTGCATACTTCTGATTAATCCGACACTTAATCGTGGTTCCACGTATCATACACTTACAGCACGTTCAACACGTGCTAGTACGTCCTCACACATCCTAAGTCTGTTCTAGTTGTTCTAAAATCAAAATTCACTATCTAAGATCTTCATCTAATGCTCTACCCTAAATCCATTCCACAGGGGCTCCATGGGATCCCCATTGTCCCCATGGCACCGTTTTCGCTAGCAACCCTCCTCCACTAACTAGGGTGATCATTCTGTGCCCGGGCAGGCGGTTTAACCCAATGCCGGGGATCATGTTCCAGCGACGAGGTTGCTTTTTTTTTCCACATCGCGCAAGACCAGACGCGCAATCGAAACCTGCGCCACCAGCGCGCAATTTCACGCACGCGCACATTTGGGTGGACGTCATAGACAGCTGTTTCTCGCCCTGATCCTCTTATCGACCGCACCACATGCGGGATTCACCTCATGCCGGTTCAACTACACGGCATACGTCACGGCGCATCAAAAAACAGCTCGCGTTTTCGAGGGTTCCACACGAACGCATGTGCTCTGCGTTGGAGCTTTCAACACCCGCCAGCGGCGACCATCCAGCCAATCTATCCTGAACCACCTTTTGTCGTCCGCGGGATCGATCAACATTCACCGTTGCATTTCGACGGGTTTCACTCCCGACAAGCGAGCAGCGTTAGCAGGCTCGTGAAAGTCACAGACCACGGACCTCGAGCGTTCCGCTTGCTAGGTAACCCGGCGCGGTCCCCAAATAGCTATGGCCGCTACACGCCCCTGTCTCAATTGTCGCGTCGTCGTCCCTTCATCCACGAACCTCCGCGATGTCACGACCGCTCAACAACCCACGATGCATTATCACCGAGACGACAGCGCTGCATGTTCGAAATGACCACCGTCGCACTCCTTCGTTCCGCTCCCTTCAACAATGTCTTCTCTCACACCGGCTTCCTTCACAAGGGTCTCCACTAGCACAATGCTGTGGAAAGCGATCTCCGCACACATCCAACACCACTGCACAACCAATGGGTTAGTGTCCCCACGAAGGGTTCCGGAAAGGCCTCATCACCCACAAGCTGCAGTGACCCTTCGCAGCACTCGCCCCTAAACTCGCTTGACACGACGAACCAATGGTCAGTGATCGGTTCAAGGGGAGACAGCGTCTCTCCGTCCGAGGAGGGCCATCCAGTGCTCGCACGAGGCAAACAGTATCGCCAGCTCCCTCATGGTCTCACTACTCAATGTGGTGATGTTGCACTAACCCCGTCTATCATTGCCGTCTTCCTTTATTTTTTCATATCTCCAGTCCTGGCCATACTTCCTTTCTCTTCTTTGTCTTGTTCTTCCCTTATCATTTTTTATTTGTGTACCTTTGTTAGGGTTTGCCCTAACTGTTCCTTATCGACGTAGTTGCAATAGTCCGTTGTACACCAGATTGACACTTGTGGTGCCTACACATCCACCTTATTTACGTTTCTACCACTCTTCTCCATTTTTATTGGTGTCTCCTTTTAGGCCTTCATTGTTTCTTCACTCACAGAGTGGCCGTAGATTAAGTTCTCACACGACACAATTGCTCTTGTGGTGCCGTCCATTCCACATTTTCGTTGTTACTACTTCTGGCTCTTCTGGTCGTTCTCTCTGGAACTTCTGAGTATCTTTGATTCTCCTTGGAGTTTTCATCTCACGTTGGCTACGCAATACTTGCTCCACCTTTGGTTAATCTTCAAACTACGTTTATTTTGTTTTATTCCACCTGTTCCTGTCTTCATACTTTCCAATTCATTGTTTGCTTTCCAATTGGCTATTTTCGGCTTCTGTGTATCTATTCCGTGTCTCCTTCTTCCTTGTTCTCTCCTGTCTTCTTCCCAGTTTATGAGCTTTGCTTCATTTGGTTAATCTCTTTTGTGTTTCATTTGTGCGTCTCTACTCTTCCTTGTTTCCTTCCTCTTCTTCTCCAGTTTCTAGGTTTTCTTCTTTGGTCTAATTTCCTTTTGTGATATTCCATAGGTGATCTACTGTCTAATCTCTGCGCGCTCACACCTTGCCATTTCTTGCAATTGGTCAACCTCCGGCTTATGTCTTTTGTTTCTATCCCATTTTCCTCCTACTTGTCACTCTCCAATCTCGATTGTGTCGTTCATTCTCCGACGATTCTCCTTCTGCTTATTGTTCTAATTTTACTCTTTTTGATTCTCTGCATCTGTATTCTATTTCAAATGACCTGATTCTTCTTCCTGTTCATTCCTTGTTTTTGTATTTCTATTCACTCTTTCTTGTGTCCTATTACCATGCATCTGTTATTTTTACAATTGAACGATCTTCATTTTCCTGCTTCATTCTTTGTTCTTCCAGTCTATTTTGTCCTTTTCCTGCAATTGGCCTTGCCGCATACGCTGGTTTGATCTGATTTGTGGTTCTTCGTTTACTTTCCTCTCTTACATCCTCGGTTCATTTTTGTGTTCCTTCTTTTGTTTTGTGTTTCTGTCCTCAGAAGTTTTCTTTTTATTCCTATCCCTCCACACACTCCGACTTGCTTTGTAATGCTTTGACTGCTGTTTACCCTTGGTTCCTTATACTCGCTTCTCTTCCCTAAAGATTCTACTCGTTTTGTAATGCCCTCTACTTTGAGTTCGTTTGTTTCCGGTATCTCAGAGTTTTTTCCAATAGTTCTTTTCCATTTGCTGCTTCTTTCCTCTTTTCGCACAACTTCCCATGTCATTCCTCATTTCGTTCCATTTTCTTCGCATATTTCCTTTTTGTTACGTTCATAGATATGATTTCCATTTCTATCTCCCTTCCAGCTTATCTCTATTTAAATCTGCTTCCTTACACCCTTGCTTCCAGTAGTACCAATTCCTCATCTTGTTATTTTCTTTATTAAGCTTGTTCTCCTTTTCTCTTCCCTAATTTCTCATATTATCTGATTTTCCGAGACATCTCCTCGTCCTTTCATCGGCATGTCTCTCTCTCTTTATACTACTTCCATTCTCAGGCTTTCTCTTCTGATGCTGTCTTATCTTTCTTCCAATTGTTCCAACTCCCCATCGTGTTCACATTTTTTTCTCTTCCAACTGTATTTCCCTCACTCTCCCCTCCAGTTCTTTGAACCGCCTTGCCCTCTCCAATATTTTTCCATTAGTAGTTTTACTTCCAAATCGTGCTCCTTTTGTTTCTTTTTGAGCTCGGTTTTCCATTCT
>JAXMNL010001798.1:1872-16329 GCA_035128595.1 Eptatretus atami
TTGGGGGGAGGTACAAAAGCAGGGGCGAGGCAGCAACGGGAAACAAGGCTCGGTACGAGGGAACGGCGACGGACGCGGGGCGGGACCCCGGATACTTCGGTGAAGCGAACCACGGACCCGCGGTCGTCCGGAGACCGCCCGGGGTGCGCTCGAGATCTCGGGTCATGGTGGACGCACGTCGGTGTCGCTGGTGAAGGACGGTACGCCTGTGGTACCGAAGTTGAAAGAGCGCGAGCTGTTTGGGAAAAAGCGAAAAAAAAAAAGGAGAGATCGCGGTGTTCTGATTGTTCCCGCCCACATCAGTGTCCATGATTTAAAATAAATACAAAGATATGAACTTTCGTTTTAACGATTGTTTGTGTTTAGCATTGTGTTGGGAAAGTGGAAAAATCGAGTCCGAGTTCGTCGATGAATTATTTCCTCGATACGAATCACGTTCTTATGTTCTTGTTTTGCATTTACGACTCTTCCCCATAAACGGAGTTATATATGGGTATGTGGGTATGTATGTGGGTATGTATGTGGGTATGGTATGTGGGTATTATGTGGGTATGTATGTGGGTATGTGTGTGGGTATGTATGTGGGTGATATATGTGGGTATGTATGTGGGTATGTGTGTGGGTATGTGTGTGGGTATGTATGTGGGTATGTATGTGGGTATGTAATGTGGGTATGTGTGTGGGTAGTGGTGGGTATGTATGTGGGTTGTGTGTGGGGTATGTTGTGGTATTATGTGGGTATGTATGTGGGTAGTGTGTGTGGGTAGTATGTGGGTATGTGTGTGGGTATGTATGTTGGGTATGTATGTGGGTATGTGTGTGGGTATGTGTGTTGGGTATGTGGTGCTGGGTATGTGTGTGGGTATGTATGTGGGTATATAATGTGGGTATGGTGTGTGGTAATGTTGTGTGGGTATGTGTGGGGTATGTATGTGGGTATGTATGTGGGGTATGTATGTGGTATGTGGTGGGTATGTATGTGGTATGTATGTGGGTAATGTATGTGGGTATGTGGTTGGATGTATGTGGGTATGTATGTGGGTATGTATGTGGGTAATGTTATGATGGGTATGTGTGTGGTAGTGTGTGGGTATGTATGTGGGTAATGTATGTGGGTATGTAGTGGGTATTAATGTGGGTATGTGTGTGGGTATGTATGTGGTAGTGTGTGGGTATGTAGTTGGGTATATATGTGGGTAATGTATGTGGGTATGTATGTGGGGTATGTGTGTCGGTATGGTATGTGGGTATGTATGTGGGTATGTATGTGGGTAATGTGTTGTGGGTAGTATGTGGTAATGTATGTGGGTATGTAGTGGGTATGTATGTGGGTATGTATGTGGGTAGTATGTGGGTATGTGTGTGGTATGTATGTGGGTATGTAGTGGGTATGTATGTGGGGTATGTATGTGGGTATGTTGTGTGGGTATGGTATGTGGGTATGTATGTGGGTATGTATGTGGGTAGTATGTGGGTATGTGTGTGGGTATGTTATGGTGGGTATGTAATGTTGGGTGTATGGTGGTATGTGTGTGAGTGGTAATGGGTATGTGGGTATGTATCATCGACTCCTCCGGGAGGATTTTCCGAGGAAGCTGAAACTTTTCAGGATTAATGAGGGAACCCCGAACATTGTGTCCTATGCACTTCCGATTGATTCCACTCAAGTTTTGAGGAAAAATTAATTCAGTTGACCTCTTCCGGACCCCCATTCATGATGACAGGAGGGATAAAACCACGGGTCACCTTCCCGGGTCAAATTACGGTCACGTGTGTCTGAGTGGTGTTCGGGTTCGTACACCAGACGAACGGTCTCCTTGGGTTAAACCTGAGGCTGTCCTTCGAGGTGAGTGCCTGGAATGTCCTTTCCCATAAGAGAGGATGATCACCTATCTCTGTTTAATGGCGGACGGGCACGAATGGCGACGGGCACAAATGGCGAACGAGCTTGAAATGAAATGACGACGACTGAAATGATATGACGGACGAGTTTGAAATGGTGAATGAGCTCGACATTGGCGGACGAGTTTTGAAGGAGGACGAGCTCTGAAATGAAATCATGGCGAGTTTTGAATGGCGGACGAGGCTCGAAATGGGGGCGAGCACAAAAGCAAACAGCTTGAGGGAAGTGTGCATACTTCGCGAGTATTTCCTCCCAACTTCTTTGCTTCGAATTTAAGATTGCATAATAGAATTTGATGACGCTAACTGATTAATAATAGCCGCTTCTCTCCAGATCAAACTGAATATTTTGACCATGTAATCATATAGAATCACAGGTTGACTTTCATGAGCAGGTGTTACCTTACAGTGGAAATCCTTTGGTTTTTGGGTCACTTTAGTGTGAGCACAGAAACGTTATTTTGGAGGAAAGGCAGTTCATATTGTACACAGACTATTGAGTTTATATTGATAAACATTAAGGGAAATCAAAGACAGGAGAAACAGCCTTTTGGTCCCATGATGATGTGCCACACCTCGTGACAGCATCTCACTGAAAGCATCAGACACGTGGACAACGGTTTGAATTTGAAATATTTCGATACTCCATGGGATCAACCACAATCTCTTATAAGGCTTGAATGGTCCGTTTTCTTCCCAGTCGCCCTCTCCACTACCAGAAAGGTTCTTTTTTTCTGTACGACAATACGACCCCCCCCCCGCGCCTCCCCCCGCCCCCACCTCCCCTCCCACCCTATCTCAACCCCAACCACCTCGCTCGTCCTCATACTACATTTCTCTTGAAGATGAAGCACTTTCTCAAACTTCCCAAATCTCTCAAAATAAACAACATCCTGTCTAATTGGACAGATGATATCCTGCGATTTGGGCCTACAAAACCCACTGCTTGCCTGTGGTTCTTAAAAGCGGGCCAGGTCCTTTGGTCAAGTATCATGGTATGAAAGGCTTTCAATGATCTGTTCATGAACGAGCACCAAACTTCACACAACTGCTGTCGCTTTTCCAAATTCCCCTCATTTAAACCCATTAAAAACCTTCTCTCTATACAGAGGGATTGGTGGCCTTGAAAATATTCTCACCAGCTCTGTTGTGCTCTTATTACCTTCTGGCCACCGAAAGGTGAATGGAGGTTATGTTTTCACCACTGTGTTTTTGTCAGTTTGTCTGTTCTGTGAACAGGATATCTCCAAAGGTTTGTGGACAGATTTGGAAAAGAAAATTTTGGTGGAGAGGTTGGATGTTGTGACAAGGATGAATAATGATTAAATATTGGTGAAGATCGGGATAACCGATTACTTGAATGTTTATAAGTGATCTTTTACCATTGAGAGACGGCAAAATCGATATACAGCAGGATCTCTCAAAGGTTATGGAGAATGAAGCCGGAACTTGGTGGACAGGTTGGGTGTGTGATGAGGACTAATCAATTCATTTTGGTATCGATAATGGGATACGGATCCGGAGTGGTGGGCACGAAGACCCGAGGTGTGGACAGAGTTCCCGAGTGTGGGCATGTGACCCGATGTGGACATGAACCCCGAGTGTGGGCAAGAGACCCCGAGTGTGGGCACGAGAAACCCCAGGTGTTCCAGAACCCGAGTGCTGGGCATGAGACCTCGAGTGTGGGCACGAGACCCGAGTGTGGGCACAAACTCCTGAGTGTGACATGAGACCCGGTATGGGCAGAGACCCAGATTGTGGACACGAGAACCTGATGTGGGCAGCGAGACCTCGAGTGGTGGGCACGAGACCTCGAGTGTGGGCAAGAGAACCCAGGTGTGCGCACGAGACCCCGAGTGTGGGCAGCGAGACCAGACCCCGAGTGTAGGTACCAGACCCCTAGTGTGGGCACGAGACCGCCGAGTGTGGACCACGAGACCCTGAGTGTGGACAATCATTTTATACGGCTGTCAACACGGAGTGACCCTTCCACCTACAGGCCTGTTAAATGGGGTTAGGAAATGGTATAGAAAGCTGAAATTTTTGCATGCCAGTTCTTAACATAACATGTAGTACATTGTGTGCAAAGCACAAGCCTTGAAGTGATTGAAGTTCAAAAGGGCTTTATGGCAATGGATGGTGCAAAAATGATGGTATTCAGACCCCCTAAAATGGACACATTTTCCTCATATATTGACCAATATAGTAGCTATCATAGGAGTGAACACTTTTAAGATTCAGCAGGAGGTTCTCTATCATGTGTTACAATTCATGGTTTGACTGCTCTTAAAATAAAAAACAAGAAGGATAGTACAGAATTGTGCTACTACATGGAAATAACATCCTGGTGGGAAATAACATGGAATACATCCTGGATACAATAACAAATACATAACAGCGCCAACCACACTACACCACGCCACCGCTACCATCTACGCTACATCATCTTCGCCACTTACGCCGCTCGAACGCAACAACGGAGCCAATGGAAGGACTGCGAGGAAGCGCGGGTTTTTCCCCGCCTGTTTTTTCCGCCATTTTTCCCGCGCTTGGTGTGAAGGAAGGGGGAAGGGCAGCTCGCCGCGATTGGTGGATGACCAGCGTGAGGCGGTCGGGGTGAGGGAACGCCCTCTTCGAGAAACCCTCTCGAAGGAAGGTGGAGCCGAAAACGGGGCGGGGCGAAAGGGCGGAGCCCCGCCTATAAAAGACCGGACACGGGCGGGGCGCGCTTCTTCTTCCTCTTCGTCTTCTTTCGTCTTGGCTGGTTGGTCTGTCTGGTCTTCTGTTGGTGCCGGTCCGAGCCCCGCTGGCGGGACGGAGCGTCTGCCATTCCCCACCACGACCTTGAGCATCACCGTTTCCCTCCCACCCTCTATCGCCGCGAGATAGCGCCGGAAACCCGTCCTGGCGTCGAGCGGCCCAACACGTGCCGGCCACGAAGCACGCGGAAGAGAACTGCCGACCACCCAGGGCACGGAGTCCGGGGCGGGCGCGACCAGCCGTACGGACGTGGGAGAGGGACTCGCGGGCCCACGAGGGAAGTCGCCACTTTTCTTTTCTTTGGGGTTGTGTCAATGATGTGGGTGGCGCTGTCCGACAGTAGTATTGTTTAAGTGTTGCGTGTGTCGGTCTTATTCCGGTTTAGCTCTGCATTTGTTTTCCTTTTGTTTAACTGTTATATGTGCATTTTTATTGTGACTGTAATATACGTGCTTGCTTTGTGTCTGTGTCTGTGTGAATAAGTGCTTGTGTTGAACTTGTTCCCGTATTCGCTGCGTCCTTCCTTTGTTTGACTCCGATCTGCATCACGTAAGGGGTTCGTAGTGGGTTTAAAAACGCCCGGTATTATCGGAACCGTCGAGGCGAACGATAAACCGCTCGGTTATCAACTGTAGCACGAACGGACCGCTTAAGCGGTTCGTGTCCGGAGTCGGCCTGTGGCGTGGTACGATCGCTCCGGTCGACCATTCGCGCAGGTACTTAGGTAGATTGAATTTGGCGGCAACCCCATCCTGCGCGGGTGGGCAAATTGGCACGAATCGTGGTGATGTAATACCCCCACCCGTGACTAGCTCCCGGCGTTGTTCCGAGAGGGTCACGACTGGAAATTGTCCGTTCCGGTGGGCGACGTGCGCGATTCGAGTAACGTGGCGTTCGCGACGCCGGCGGGCGCGAATTCGCAAGCAATATATCTCTTCTTCTTTCGGCTGCTCCGTTAGGGGTGCCGACAGCGGATCATCCGATGACCGCATCGTGTTTGGCATAGGTTTTTTACGCCGATGCCCTTCCTGACGCAACCGCTGGTCGCCTCTTACGAACACAGGGATAATGGTACACTTATTTTTAACGGGTAAATACACCGGCCCAGTATACTGGTACTCATTTCGCGACCTCGAGGATGACAGGCTGAGTCACCCCGTGGTGTATTAATTCAGTGGCCCAACGGGGCTTGAACTCAGACCTTTTGGATCCCAAGCCGCTGCCCTAACCACTTGCGCCACACCAGGCTTGAATCGCAAACAATTATATATATGTAATATTTATATATATATATATATATATATATATTTATATAATATATTATTATATATCGGGCGTATAAAATTTACATTCCAGCATGACACCATCCCCCCCCCGCTTTCCTCAAGTCCCCTTATCAATGCATGTCCAGACCCCATCTTCCCGACTCATACCCCTCTCTCCCATTCTCTTTGCGCCCCTCCTCTCTGGAATGTATCGTGACGTGTGGTGAGGCCTCGCCTCAACATCCCTTCCTCGCTCTCCCACACTTCGAGGTCCCTTTCCTCACTCTCATATCCTCCCTCCCCTCCCATTGCTTAATGTTCCCGGCAGTGAAGCAACAGTTGTATTTCTATTTTTGTACTTAATCGGTTTAATGATACGATAATGGTGTAATCTGTTATCGAGGCAGCTTGTGATACTACAAAGGCAAACTATAAGCACATGAACACTAAATTAAAGGCTGAAAAGTAGAAAAACAATAAATAATTTTCAAGGGATTTCATTTGGAATAACCCAAATGCATAACTTCAAGAACATCCTGAAACTCGCCGGGACAATAAAGCGGGCTATGTATAGGTCTGATTCAGGAGAGAGAGAGAGAGAGAGAGAGAGAGAGGGAGAGAGAGAGAGAGAGAGAGAGAGAGAGAGAGAGGAGAGAGAAGAGGGGAGAGAGAGAGAGAGAGAGAGAGAGAGAGAGAGAGAGAGAGAGAGAGAGAGGAGAGAGAGAGAGAACAAGAAAAAGACAAGAAAGAGGGGAAAAAAGGAAAAAAAAAACAGAGAGACGAGAGAGAGAGAGAGACAGAGAGAGAGAGAAGAGAGAGAGAAGAGAGAGAGGAGAGAGAGGAGGAGAGAGAGAGGAGAGGAGAGACAGAGAGAGAGAAAAGGGGAGAGAGGAGACTGACCAACACAGGGGATCTTTGCAGGGCAACCTTCATTTTCCAAATGCATGAGCTGGTCAACCTTCCATGGTGACCTTCGCAAAATGAATCATAATGAAGGTCACCATGTTATGCCCACCATGGTGATATCCACAGCAGACAACAAATGCAACACAGACATGAACTACCCAACTGCCAATGCAGACCTTACCTTGGCCATTTACCCTCCGGGGATTTCTTTTCCTGGTTGAGGATTAACATGACCATCACGCCGGCCCTCAGCACAGAGCGCCTTTTCCTGTGTGTTTTATTTTCACGGCGATGGCCCCGTTCACACAGGAGCAACAATGGCCTCATCGGCGTTGAACTGTGTCTGACTTTGAACTAGATTACTGATTGAACTGCAACAAAATGTATGGCAAATTATGAGGGACAGCAGAAAAATCCAAAATACTGAACTTCAAACATACAGTCCTGTATGGGCATACAGTCTACCATTACAGCCTTTCCAGTGAACCCCCCCCCCAATCCAGTATCACTGCTCACCTACACCTCATTCATTCCTCCTTTCCCCCCACATGTGAGATGAACTTCCACATTCTTTTAAATTTTATTTTTTCCCTCAGATCTTCAAGACACCTCTTCACCACAATCTCAGATCATCCCCATCCAAACTATGATCTTTTTAAACACCGTTAACCCCCCCCCCCCCCCTCACCTGCCCATCCCGTCAAAATTTGTCTTCTGTATCCATAACCAAATAACTGACCAAATGCAGCACAAGAGGAACAAACGGCAAATATGGGTTATCAGGAGGAACCTGGATAGGATCGATTTCGGCTGCTGATTTTTCGACGTATGATTCGATTTTTCGAGGTCCCTAATCGTGAGTAACACTCGACTCAAACAGAGCCAACGGATTCTGACACAACAAACCCGGACAGTGTATAATCCGCAGAGACCACAAGGCTTCATGTGTTCGGCCCACCAGAAAACAAAGATGGCGGCCATATTTTGGCCGGTGCCGTGGTGGAGTCAAGCGACCAATGTGGGTGCGGTCCGGCAGCTGTCCGACCAATGGGTACACATTTCAAAAATCGACCCCACAACAGCAACGTGGAACTCTTGCAGACCTGTGACATGTCACGGTAAAAATCAAAAACATCAACACATTTCAAATTGAGGAATCTAATCCTATTTTTAAATTAAATTCGAACACCAGGAAGTGTTAAAACCCGAATTCTTACTAATCTTTCCCTGCTGCTTCCGGGGCAACTCACTGCCCCAACCAATAGGAGCAGCAAGGGCCTGTCCACCAGATTTGGGTTACAACATTAGGCCAGGGAAGGGACGTTAAAACTGCCGAAGTCATGCCGATCACGTGACGGAAGTGTGTCAAAATGGCCGACTTCATCAATCTTTGGGAAATCTGTTAAATTCCTTCAAAAATATCTTCTGCGGATCCACCAGTCAGAGTGGCGACCAATTTGGGTTGCGATTAGGTTCGGGTAGGGATGTTAATTATATTGCAGAAGTCATGCCGATCACATGACCGGAAGTGTGTCAATAATGGCCGCCTTTTTCCACCACAGGTCTGGTGGTCCTATTTTTATCTGTCAGTCAGTCAGTGTACAGGTGTGGTGTACATGTCTGACCAGTACTCACTGACTTTGAATCAAGTTATTTGTGTTATCAACGAGTGTACAAAAATTGACAACATTTTGAAGTTCTACTTGAACAGTGACGGGGCTGCGTTCTTCTTCCTCGCCCTCAGCCATATTTTGGAAGCGTCTTTCATTCCACCTCTTGGGCATTGAAGTCCTGAAGAAACACAAGACGGCTGAAATGATTTGTAAACGGAACAAAAGTTCATCACGTAGTTCTTTGAGAGAAAAACAAAGCACAGATGGGCTGGAGTGTGACAATCAACTGCGCGGATCTAGTCAAAGACGTTCAAGTTCAAGTTAATTTTTTCCCACAATTCAAAAAAAAAAGCAACAAGTGACCATCTCAAGAAAACAAACAAAACAGTCGACAAAACTGGAATGGCACTCGATGGTGCGTGTACCGAGAAGAAGAAGGAGAAGAAGAAGAGTAAAAATGTATAGAAAGAAGAGTAAAAATGAAGAAGAGTTTGAAAAAAGAAGAAGAGTAAAAAAATGAAGAAGAGAGTCAAAATGAAGAAGAAGGTAATAAATGAGAAGATAATGAGGATAAATAAGAAGAAGAAGAGTAAAAAAATGAAGAAGAAGAGAGTAAAAATGAGAAGAAGAGTTAAAAAAAGAAGAAGAGTAAAAATGAAGAAGAGTAAAAAATAAAGAAGAGTTTAAAATGAAGAAGAGTAAAAAATGAAGAAGAAGAGTAAAAAAATGAAGAAGAGTAATAAATGAAGAAGAGTAAATAATGAAGAAGAAGAGCAAAAAAATGAAGAAGAGTAAAAGAAAGTAAAAAATGAAGAAAAGAAGAGTAATAAATGAAAAGAAGATAAATAATGAAGAAGAAGAGTAAAAAAAATGAAGAAGAAGTAAAAAAATGAAGACCTCTCCAGGCTGAACAGGTCCGTTTTGTATCCCACTGGTGGACCAGATCTGGATCGGACCTGAACCAAAATCGAATCTGCTTGTTCTTGTCGTCGACGTTTTTTTTATAACCGTGCTAACTTTTTGAGATATCGTGATATTCATCGTTATTGGCCCGATCTCTCGATAGTGAGGGATCAAAAATTCTCGCATCTGGATTTTCCACCAAAATCGAATCAATTCGTCCTTGTGACACTCCAAACCTGGTCCACCAAGTTTCGTCCAAATCGTCCATAACTTTTTGAAGATGTTCCTGCTCCAAAAACAGACAGACGGGAGTGAAAACTGAAAACGTGACCTGCGTCCGCCTCGGTGGCGGAGGTAATCAATGTGGCTGATTGTTCAGATAATCCGTTGTCGTCTGACGACAATCGGAACAAACGTCGCCAATATTATATCCAAGATGTACTTTGACAAAAAGGAGTTTTGGCGGCAACGAAGAGAGTCGACGTTAAAATTACCATCAGAAGCAGTGATATTTCTGTGAAAGAGAAGGATTTGAAAATAAACTTGAAATTCATGTAATAATTCATTTTCGATTAGATCCTGATGGTCGATAATAACACCGATCACATTCCTTTTTTAACCAGGATTAATCATTTCAATGGGAGATCGTTGGCTGGAACGTCTGGACAGCTTGCTGGATGTCCAGCCAGAGTGTGTCCGGCATCGTCGCCAACACCTGGGTGTGGGGGAAGCGAGAATGAAGATCCCACCAAAGGATGAAGGTTTTTGAGGTTAGTTCACTATGCGAACCTTTCAGTATATGTTACATCAAAACCAAATTACAAAATCGAATTCAAACAGGACATAAAAGGAGTCCATCAATGAACAAAAATGCAGAGCCTTGTTGTGATGTATATATAGAGCTGCTGAGATCAGATGACAACTGTGGACTCACTCGCTCACTGACGACACAGCACCATTACCATTGTTCTTGTTTTTTTTAATGTTTTATTATGTTTTTGTCCAATGTCACAATTTTGTTTCAGGTCCTTACATACACGAGACTTTCAGAAAGGAAAGCAGGAGGAATTTGAAGGAAGTGGGTTTGGGGTGGATTAACGGGGGTCGGAAAGTTCGAGGATTTGGATGGGGTGAAGTTAAGAGATGGTGATGAACAGCTGTTTTGAAGACTGAGAGACAGTGGGATTGAAGAGAATGTGGAGTTTTTGGTTTTTTTTGTAACCTTGTCGAGGCTCGTATAAGAGGGAATACACAACGCACACAGCAGGGGGCTGAGACAAGAGGCGGGAGAGGGAAGGCTCATTTTTCACCCTTCACTTGATAATTTGGCTCAACGGACATTTTCCATTCATGAATGAAAAACAACTATAACAATGAAAAAAACAAGAGGCTTTTAACTGCATCGTGTCGTTGAGGCATATACAGTTGGTTAATTCGGAAATGAACAATCTAATTCAAAGTAGATTCACCAGCGACACAACACTCACTGACACAGACCGATTACAATAACCCGCTCGTCCCTTGGGAATGTGCGAGGCTAGTAGGGATCCCTCTTGCAGAGCAAGCATCTTACTCTGTTAATTTCTGCAGCTCTTTTCCATTTTCCAGGTCCTGTGCTGCAACCTCCAGAATTTTATAGAATTGGAGAAGAAAATCGGACCGGCCACGTCGTGATGTTGTCCTCCTCGTATAGCTTCAACCTCTCTTGAACATGAACTTTTCCAGTCTGAGAGGGGAGCACAACAAAACAATTACACACTTTTTTGTGTTGGTCACAAGAGTAAACTTTCACTTTCTCTTCATGGAGCAGAAATTTTTTTTTAACATTTTGTTGTGAGGCTGATAATGTTGTTGTGGTTCTGTGAAGCCCGCACCCCCCGAGGAAATGGCACAAAACATGTAGCGGTCCCGAGACAGTTATTTCATTCACGTATTCGTTTTAGATCGCCTTCCTTATGTCAGTGGGCTTATGGGACGAATGGTTGCTTGGCTTTTGGCAGGTCTTATCTCTTTACGTCAAACAGAAACCTCTCCTTTCTTCACGCATGCCTGCATGCAGCGGGTCATTTGCATTACCCATCCGACGCACACCTCAAAACTTCAGCAGACTTGAACCAAATGCTACAACATTCCTATATAACCACCAAAATACCTTCTAAATAATACCCCCAACTACAGGACCAACTCAAGCTCGCCTACACTCACCATTGGTCCACAACGAATGACCGCCACCACCAGCACGAATTGCTTATATTATAAATGTACCTAGCTCGTTGTGTCTTATCCTCCATTGGTCAGCATAGTCCACACGTTGTGGACCGTGAAGTTTTTTACCCCACCGGTTGGCTCTTGTTAGCCGGTGCCTACTCAGCAGCTCCGCTCAGTTGCACCTGACCAGGTAAGTTAACGCAATACGCGTCGAGGGCACGAGACCTCCCTTGGTGGGGCTTCCACAGGTAAGGTATCCACACGAAGAAGTAAAACCGGCCAGGATTGGCGGTACAATCGGCGTCCGTGATTGATTGGCAACCCGCCGGCGCACGAGCTATCCGTGCTTTGTGCTCAGGACGCGGTGTTTGAGAGGGACCCAGCGCTTCCCTCCTGGCGAACTTCGAACCTGGTCTGCAGCAATATGCTTGTGCAAGATAAAAAAAACAAACCACATTGTGGTTGGTTTGTCACATTGTATATGCCGTGTGATGATCCAAGTGTCCTCATGATAGTCGGACCAAGTGGATGGCCTCGGCCTGGAGGTATCCACATCACCTCTGAGCCGTCTCAGCCTGTGTTCGTTCCCAACCCAGCTATAAACTCTGACCCTGGTGTTTCACACGCAGGGCAAGCATCGATGTATTCTGCTCTGTCCTGCGGACATCTTTTCAAACTCACTTTAAAATGGACATCTTTAACACACTTTAAATGCAAAATGTTACATCTCAGGGCTTCATCTTCCGAACTCTCTGGTTTAACATTTAAGGCTTTGCTCTCCACATACCATGGGTTTTGAGTTTCATCTCGAGTGATGCACTTCCTTGTAATCCCTGGATTGGTCATGCGGTGACCTGGAAAGACAGACATCATAATACAAATGAAGCAAATAAGATACGATCTGACTCGGCACAATTTTTTGGACCATCATGGGGATTCCAAACTGAGGGTGGCAATTCGCTCAATGTCTTCACACTGGCCTCTCTGAGCTATCTAAGCCCTGGATTCGAATTGTCCATGCCACTGGAACCGTCATCCTGGTGTTTCGCATGCAGGGCGTAGCATCGATGTGTGTGCGTCCATCAGATGGACGTAAACTCGAGGACCCATCTCGTCGCACTCGGTTGTGGTGGATATTCATTGTCCCACGGTGTCTTTCCGAAGAGGAGGCAAGTTATCGCCGGCACGTGAACTCATTTCAAATCGGTGTCCAAATCACCTTCAGTCCAATATCAGGTCTGGCCAACTGTTCGTGAAATATTTTGCCAAACACTTTCCCCGATCAACCCCACAATGTGGAATAATTAGGACTGTTAAGTAGTAGTAGAGTAGTAGTAAGTAGTGAAAGTGTAGTAGTCTAGTTGTAGTGGTTTTGTTGGATTTGTCACAATCTTGTTTAATGTCGCTCGCTTCCTCATCTCTGCAAGTCCATGGTAGAACTGCAGTCGACAGGTGGAGCAATTTAAAGAGAAAGCACTACCAAGACAGATAAAAGGATGGGAGGGAGACTAAAACACAATATTTTAGTGTTTGCAAAAATTTTTACAAAAATAATGATATTAATCAAATAAGTAAAAATAAAGAGCTTTGTGTGGAAACACTAACAAAGTGCATGATGTACTGTCCAAATTTCTTTCAAACTCTGGAAGGTTCTAGAATATCGTGCCGGCTTAAACGCCAAAGTGATTCGTGAACGTGCCCACAGAAGCAACATCCACGGGAAAAATTTGTGAAGTGCTGCAGCAGAACTCCAGAATTGGTGCCCCCCATGATGCAGTCTCCAGCTGAGTCCCCCATCACCTCGGTGTTGGTGGAGATGAAGAGATTCCCACTTGGACGGGTAGGCAATGGAAGCAGAAGAATCTCACACAGGGAGCATCCATCCGAGTCGCTGGCTCAACAAAATGGAGCGAGTGGATGACTCGTGCAGAATATTTTCTTTCCTTGTTGATTCACTGAATGACACCTCACCTGCACCAGGGACTTGCTCATGTCATGTGCAGGTGGTGCTTGGAAGAGAATGCGTCCGCGCGGTTTCATCTTAAAAGCCACGGAAGTATGGAGGTGAACCTGCATAGCATGAGCAGAGAGGATAAAGGGACTATTACTGCTCGGCCCCAATGCCGGTTAAACCTTCGCCTCATCAGGCAGAGAAAAGGCTCAACACAGGGAATAGAGCTGGCCAGAGAGGGGACATCTTGCCTAATTGCACTCTCAAAAGGAAAGGTGCAAGCAGGAACCGTTCACTTTAATGAGGCACTCTGCAGAAGAGGACGGTGTCCGAAGCGTGCCACATTTCTCCTGCCTATACCGGAAGGATAACGAGTCTCAAAGACTAGTCATGGTTCATCGGGTCGAATCCTTTCTCCTGATCCAGTGAAAGGAAGCCAATTTGAGTTTTCATCATGTCCGCATAGTGTATCAAGTCCTGACCAGGTACAGCATGTGACTGGTCAGGGAACACGAATTTTGGCAACAACAGTCCCAGACATTTTGACGACATTTTTGCATTATTTTGTGGTCCACGCAGAGCAGGACACTGGGTGGTAATTTCTCAACGTCTCTCAAATCTCCCTCCTTGGGAATCGGAGGCAAAGTCGCTCGCCACCAACCGCGGCATTCAGCCTGCGTCGCATGCCTCCTCGGCTGCACTTATGCAGGTAATCAAGGCCAATCATCCCAATCGACGTTGTGGAACTCACGACAAAGGCCATCAATTCCAGGGAACTTATCGAGTGACAGCCTTTGTCAATTCCTCCAGAGACAAAGGAGCCTCGAGTCGTTCTAAAGATAGCCACATGCTGTACCTGGTCAGGGACTTGATACACTATGCGGACATGATGAAAACTCAAATTGGCTTCCATTCAATGGATCAGGAGAAAGGATTCGACCCGAGTGAA
>JAXMNL010001800.1:0-16417 GCA_035128595.1 Eptatretus atami
CTAATGTCCCTTTCATAACCCATTAATCACTTACTTTAGCCTCCTCTAGTACCTTCCTCTTCAATGAACCTAGTTCATAGTGTATCCTCTCCTTTGTGAAGGTTGAAGGAAACAATGTTTTTGGCATCTTTTCTTCTAAACTCATATCTTTCTTTAAGTCCTTTAACCACAAGACCACAAAGCATCTTGAATAGTTAATTTAGATAACCAATCCATATTATTTTTGTTGGCAAACTTTCATATTAAAAAAAATTAAATTCAAGAGTATGCGAGAAGAAAATAAGCACAAGAAGGGGCGTACCCTCAGCCTTGACGAAACAATTTCAAAGATGTGGATATGAGGAATGCGGAGCACAGCCCATTTTCGGAAAGGAAATCCTTTCCCTTACTCAGGCAACCCACAAGGCGCGATGCCAACCACCGGGCTCTCGGGCAACCAAAAATGGATTTATCGGTCCAAAGGCGTTCTCCTCAAATTGACGGGAAACCAAAAGTTGAGGACGCCCCGAACACCGAAGTATGAACTTTGACCTCTGTGAGCTTGAAAAGTAGGTCAAATCAAAAAAACCCCGGGTATTATTTTATTAAATGTATATCCTCATAAATATACCTGTGATAAATTTGGCAATGATCATGCATTCGTTAGGAGAAATAGCATTTCTAGAGTTTCAGTTTGGCCCCTGTGGCTATCCGGAGAATCAAATTGCCTCATATCGAAAGGAACCTTCCTCACTCCAGCCAATACCATGCAAAAATGGATTTAATCGGTACAAAGGCGTTCTCCTCGAAATCGGAAGCGAAACCAATTTTCAAGATGGTGCCATGGAGGGCCCCACAATTTGAAAAAAATCGCAGGCGCCCACATTTTCGGAAAGAACCTTCCTCTCTCAACCCCAACATACCTGCAAAATGATTTAATCGTACAAGATTCTCGAAAGTTGATGGAAGACAAAGTTGACAGGACGAGCTGCCCGAGACGCCCGGACACATGCTGTGACGACAATACCCCTTAGCCAATTCGGATGAGGGGTAAAAACACAAGTTTTCTAAACAACGGCAAAATTTATCGCGAAACAACAAACGTCTACCCAGTTAAGTTAGCTCAATGTTTGCAAAGTAAACAAACAACAAGTAATCTAAAATTTTATGGAATTATGTGCTTCCTTGGTCCTTAAAGGTTAACCGTGTATACTTTTTCAGTCTTTCCAAGTAGGTGTTATTAATTTGCTCAAAACGAAGTTTTTGCAAGGATATGTAGTCAGCTTGTTGTTTTTTTTTTTTGTCTGTATCACGATAAAAAAACTTCTGCAGGCAACAGTTTCATTGGAAATTTTTGTAATTCGCATATCAGAGGCCTATAGAGGTCCTTTCAGCGCATAAAATTTGACGGTCAAGGTCAAAGGTCAAGGGTCACTTGTCGCAAATCAGGGGAGGTCGCGAACACCTTATTTTTTGAGTAATTTGATCGGATCGCTTCAAACTTCATGGGAAATATAGTCATGGTCTGGCGCTCAGCTGATAATTTTGTGTGGCGATATGGCCTTGACCTTATATGTTTTTGTTTTTTAATTTTTTTTTGTTTTTGTCGTGAATCAACGTGATAATACTCTGCAGCGACATTTATCATTGGAAATTTTTGTAACTTCGCTATATCGAGGCCTATTAGACGTCCCTTTCAGCGTCATAAATGTTTTGAAGGTTCAGTCATAGGTCAAGGTCACTTTGTCTGCAATCAGGGAGTCGACGAACCCTTATTTTTTGATGTAATTTGACTCGATCGCTTCAAACTTATCGGGGGATATATAGTTCATGGTCTGGCGCTCCAGCTGATTATTTTTGTGTGCGATTTGCCTTGACTTCATTGCGTTAGCGATCCTAAGCGTCAAACATATTTTGACCCGCAAGGTCAAATTTCTAAGTTTCATGGAAACCATATCGCTGTAAGTACCCTCAAACTCCTAACTCGATGAGTGCTTCTAAATATGTCAAGGATGAGACATTATGACGTCATTGGTACGGTTATGAAGGAAACACATATTTATTCTAATGGTTAATCTGTTCTAGAACGGTATCTCATATCGGAATTCTCGTAGGTAGATATTCCTCAAGGAGTTCGCTCCTTGGTGGATAGCAGCTCCTGTTCACCTCAATGTGACCTTAAAGAAGTCTACACGTGTGCCGCTTTGGCAGATACGGGTACACCTACGTGGTGACATTGGTTTTTTTTCTTGTTGAAGAGTTCATGGTGAACCGGTAGCATGAAGAAAATAAAATATGAATTTAAAATCTTCATATTATTGCTCAGACTTGTTTTGAGAGTAACTTTTGTTTTCGAACCATTTGTCCACTGCGCTCTTCATTCCTGACATGCTTTAAAAAGAGAACAAGCTTATCAGAATAATCTAATAATAGTTTCAATATAATATCCGTAGTTGATTCTCCTCTCATCACAGAGTTGGCACAGCCAAGTCACCTTCCTGGGCTATGATGAAACTCAATTACATGTACTCAATGTCAGCAATTCCATTGAGAAAGAACTTCTTAATTTCGAAAGAACATATTAATTTTTCCTGCAGTAAAACATGTTCAGAGCCAAATAGGTTTCACACTAAACACAGGAATAAGACTAGAGGTGGAACTTGGTGGGCGCATACTCGCCAAGCAAAGCCTATCCAACAAGCATCGTATTGGGCTATCATAAATTTTTGAAATATATGCTATATATCGTTTTTGGCCGCATCCTCTCAATGGAAAAGAACATCATTTAAACAATTACATTAATCTCGATCAGGATGTCGATCAGATCTTCACAAAATGGAATCAATCCGGCCTTCTCACACAACCAACCATTCCACCAAGTTCTCCATATCCGATCGCACAAATACCAATGCTTGTGGTAGACCTTTAATGCCTGTCAATACAAAGTCTTTGGGATGGGCACACAGCCATCTAGGGCACATGCTTGAATCTCTAGTTATCTTAAAATCAATCACTATTATGTTTTTCAGTTGTCAAAGAGATAAGAATCACAAGGAAAAAAATGTCGACTACATGGGGAATGATTTCAAATTTCCAAACTCATCTAGCCCAAGTTGGCGTGGTAAGATTTGCCATGTGAGGCAAGCATTATTGTATTATAAAGTCACGCTCTGATGAGAGTTATCTCCGATTATTGGGTCGCCGAAAATAAGGTGAACCATTGTAGTAATTCTGTCTTTTGTTTGGATGTTTTGTTGTTTGTCATCAGCATAATTCAGTATAAACGTGGCGGGATTTTGACCAAACTCGGGTGTAGGTACATTTCTTATGACTATGTGCTTTGCGAGAAATTGGATGGTATGTCTAGAGAAAACATACCACTTTGGTTCCCTAGCAACAACCGAAAAAAAACCTTCAAAATCGGTACGTTCACAAATCAATTCCGAATAGCCATTATCCCAGAGGAGTTATGAATTTTGGTCATCGAATGATTACAGGTGATCGCTTTCTTCTTCCTTTGTCTCTCTCTTCTCTCTATCAAATATAGTTCCGGTTTTTGTGATATATGGAATACTTTACCTGCAAGCGCCCCCTCAATTTAGGGTTAATGTGGCGAAAATGGCTGAAATGTGAAGGCCCCAGCGACCAGTGCCCGTGTATCGATACGAATGAAACTTTGCAGGTTATGGTACTCAATGCTATAACACTTTGCCTCAGGAATATTGACCGATTTCGCTTAGGTCAGGGGTCAAAGTCAAATTGGTGAAAAATCGTAATATGCGAGAGCTGGAGGTTGCCTTTGCGCCAAATGCTACTCTTCCTAGGGTTATGGTCGGATGGTCATGAAAATTAACATGAATCTGGAATACATGTGCACGAAACGATCGAACTGCCAGATTTTCGATTTAACTCTTTGCTTCACACCACAACCACTGAACTTTGGGCATATTTCGATTTAAAAGATTTTCGGTACTTTTCATTAAATGGATCCGATAGTTATCAGTAGATGGAACTGGATGAGATTTGATATGCATATACTTAAGGTGATTCTATCCGCTTACTATGAAAACTCCATTTTTGCTCTATATCTTATGTTTCCTATGCTCGGCGACCCATCGCCGCCTACCGGCTTGTCTAACATTGCATCGGTGTTTCACTTCATTGCATAAACAGTTTATTAATTACTGCACATTGATTGCTTGTCCCAATTTTAAAAAAACCTCTAACGATTAAACTTGTCAAGGATACTTAAACTACCGCCACAAGCTTTCGGCTGACGCCCATTAACTTTTGTGGGTGGGACCAACAAGGTCTTCACTCAATGCTTGCTCACTTTGATTGCAGGAAATGATGGACCGAGTAGGTCTCTTCCGGTCACCATAAGCTCCTCATAAAGCAATATTTAGTATTGTTCGATAGTACCTTTCACAAAGATAACATCTCAAGGCATCAAAGAGCTCCGTCCCTCCTTCATTGGTAGCATTCCAGGCTTTGTTGCATGACACTTAATCAAGCAAGATGTCCTTTGTACCATACCTTGCAGTTTACGTGAACTTCAATGACATTCAACTATCTGCATTTCTGGTGTACCAATCTGGAAAACTCCAAATATAACCTTATATACTTAACACATTCCTTTCACTTTTTAATTTAATTTAATTTCACTTTTCATTTAATTTAACGTTTAACAATTTCAAATACATTTATTCAATACAATCAGCAACGCACAGACACAAAAGTGGCCAAGAAGGTTTGCATTATGTGGGAGTTGTTTAAGCTACAAACTCCCGAACTTTTATTGGTAATAATTCAAAGGGCTATAGGGATGGTTATTTTTGGAAGTTCTCGCTTTCGCATTTGAATCTAATCCCGAATCGGAAGTCTCGAGACTTGTTCCTTTAATGGGCGAGTTTATCACCATGAAGCATTGGTTTTTAATTTCATTCTTTATTTTAAGTCTTTTAAGTTTGTTTAAAACTGTTATTTTAATCCAAACTCAAGGCAGATTAGTGTTCTCTGGTAAAACACAATCCAATAGATATCCTGTAATCACAAAGCCATTGCTGGGTTAAGACTCCCGCACACCAGGGATAGGCACCCTGGCTACAATCCAATGATGCATATTTTTTTCAGACTCACCATATGACCATGATCATAAACATTTAGGGATAGAGTGTAAATTAAGAAATGTGTTTCATCTAAAATCTATCCAAAAAATCAACTTCATGAAAGTCTGAGGAAAATTATTCAGTTATGAATCAAAGGTGTTTTTTGTTAATTAGTCACAACCAAAAAAGTAGGTCAAGGACATTAATCAATATCAGATGTACATCATCAGTGCATGTCCACTATTATCATGTAAGAATCTTGGAAGGCTAAGCGGACTTTGAGATCCACATTGGCAAAATTGAGCGATGGAAAAAAAACGAGTTTTTTCTTTTCAATTGAGTTGTGGTGAAAAATGTTAAAATGCTATAAGTAGGTCATGACCTTTAATTACGATCAAGGTTAAAAAGACAACTCTGCATAATCTTCTATTCGCATTATTGCTGTAAAATTCATCAAAAGTCCAGCTGCTCCAAGATACAGTTTGGCAATTGGGAGTGCAGGAAGGGGAAAATGAAAAATAAAAACCCAAAAAGGTGGTTTAGTTCTCCTGGGTCTTAAACCCGCTGGGGTACCATAAAAAATTGGGATGCTTATTAACCAAGCAAGCACAAAGCAGGGTAAACATTGATTATCTGTTTGTCTGTCAGTCTCATGATCCGAGGAGTAACATACTTAAATTTCAATTGAACTATATATTTTGAACACTGTGGAACACAAGTTACTTTGACTCTGAAATTGGCAAAATTGTGTGCCATTTCGTTTCGCATGTGCATGCAACAGCAGAGAAAGCATGCTTCAGTCAGTCTGTCAAAAGAACTGAAAATAATTCAAACAGGAAATGTACAGTTTTATGGACTTCATAAAGGACACAAACAACAGCACAAAGAACAAATATAACGTGTTCAATAAGGTGGTGTAAAGACAGAGTATCCAAATGCATCAACGGCAGTAAACTTCGATTCAATGTTTGGGTTTTCTTTTCTGCAGCCTCTTCAAACTCCTTTATTTAATTGAATTGTACATTTTGAATAGTGCAGAAACATGAATCGGCTTGTTGCACATCAAAACATTCAGTTTAGCAGTACTTTGGCTCTGAGGGTTGTCAAATTGTACACCATTCACCTAATCAATTTTCTGTTCACGCTCTCCCGGCGGCAGACATCGATTTCATATAAAAGGACGCACTCATATATGCAATGCCTTAGCTCACTCATCACAAACACAAATTGTTGCTAGTGCATCTTTTCTCAATAATAATCATTCAAAAATCGTCATTTTATCTGAGAAGAGTTAGCAAAGGTTTTGTGATTGCACAAATGCTTGGATGTACTGAAAAAACGCATAAAGGCAGGGCATCGTCAGCTCTTGGACTGTTCCATTTTACCTATCAGCTTTATTAAGGTTACCATCGCTCCTGTTTTCAGTCACGAAACAAACTTATATAGATTATGCTCGGAAATGCAAAGCAAGAGTCAAAAGGAGAAGAGGAGATGACGAGATACCCAGCCCAGGCTGCAAGTGCCTGTTGGAGTCCCACCAGGAAAAGGAGGAGAGTACCAAGGAGAGAGGCAAGGAGGAGAGAAGGAGGAGAGAGGGCTGCCAAACAGGCTCAACTCCACATCTTGGCTGAAAAAAGAAAGGGTAACCTTCCATTGCTTATTTCTAGATGGGTGTATAGTGTTCGATGACTTTCCAGTTATTTATTTAATAAGCATGTTCAAGCTCAGACAAACCACACTCGCTAACACTGACAAAAACAAAACATTAACTGAAATCTAACATAAAAAATACGAAAAGTGCAATCAGCAAGTACACCACTCTTGAACCAGCTAAGGATATCAGAATCCAAAGCAACCTGACATTTCTCTTCACTAGCGGCAATACAAACACTCCTTATCAATACCAACCCCATCCTCCTCACGGGCTATTGGGTTCACATACGCACAAGGTTACCCTTAATTAGTGAGCTGTGTCTGTCATCAATGACTCAGCTTCATGTCACGATCTCATCCTCACTGGAGTTTTCAATCAAGATCTTTGCAGCTCCTTCGGTAGCCCTTATTCACAATGTGTAACCCAACATGTGATTGCAAATCAATTCCATTGCTGCAGGGCTGTATGAAGCAGCTGGGTAAATGCAAACAAGTGTGGATAATGGCATGTCATACAATATGGGGAGGGGAGAAGGAGAGAGAAGAGGTGAAAGAGAGAGAGAGATAGTGGGAGGAAGAAAAGAATAGATAGTGGAGAGGCAGGGTGAAATTATAGTGGGGGGGGGGAAGAAAGGAGATAGTGGGAGTGGGAAAGAATATGTATAATATATATTATATATATATATATATATATATATATATCATATATATATATATATATTATATACACACACTAATACAAAGGCAATGTGTGTGTGTGTGTTGTGTGTGTGTTGTGTGTGTGTGTGTGTGTGTGTGGTTGTGTGTGTGTGTGTGTGTGTGTGTGTGGTGTGTCGTTGATTGGTATCTACAGACTGTGAGTTTCAGATGTGAAGGAGTCCTCCAACGGCAGGTTCCAAAGTATCCACCTTCATTTTGGTAAGGGGCCACGATTCATGGACCAAGCTGTGAATTTTCTGTTTTCAAAGTTTTGTGCGAAGGCTCTCTTCAGGATCATTACTGAGCCAGACGGCTTCCAAGTGTAGTTCGTTGTGGTGATATTCCAGGATGGTTTTTTAATATCTCTGTGAAGTTCTTCATTATCATTTCCATGAGCGTCTTCATTATCACTTGTACAACTTTGGCATTCTTTAGCTTCAGATCGTTTCACTTCATTCTAGGTCTTGTTATTGTGTCATTTTCTCGATTCTGCATTGTTGCGTCAAAATCACGTATTAACACCTCAATTTGCAATGTCTTTTTCTCTTTTTGTACCTAAGTATGGTATTGGTACAACGTTTTATTTTCGATGTTCACGCCCGATGGGATCATAAGTCGTACGTGAGTGGTACTTCAATGTTTTCAGTGATTGCTTTTGGTTCATTTCCTCACAATTTTTCTGAAACTGGCCAGTGATTAGTTTTTGCAGATGTGCTCGTGGATTACTCACAAAACTCTGTTGTTGTGGCTGTGTTACAGCTGTTTTGACACGTTTTTAATTTTTCTTTCGTGTCGGTCATCACGCATCACCTATCATTCTCTTTGCTAACCCCACTTCACCCTTCACCTGTCTTTTTTCTTTTTCTCCTCCCCCCACCCCCACCTTTCTCTACTGTCCCCTCCTAATAAAATGCAGCACTCCCCTCCTACACCGTCTGTCTGTCTCTCTTTCACACACACACACACACACACACACACACACACACACACTCTCTTCTCACTCCTCTATTCTCTCTCCTCTTCCTGTTCATTCTTCCTTGCTTTTGGGTCCAACTATGCATGTCAATATGCTGCCTTTTTACCTTCTGTCATCTCACTCTTCCATGAGCCTATGCCTTGTATTCCAAAATAAAATTTCCATCAAACAATCTGACACAGGCTTTTGAGCAGTCACCTTCTTTTCTTGATGACAACCTTTCTTTTATTCTCGCTTTTTATATATTTTCTCCTCTCAATGTTATTCCCCTGTCACAAAGGGGGATGGATGCAGGATATGTTTTCATCCCTGTTTGTCTTTGAGCACATTATTCTTAAAAGTTATGGACAGGTCCAGACAAAACTTGGTGGACAGGTCAGGTTGTGTAACAAGGAAGAATGATTCGTTTTGGTGAAGATCCGGATCCGTATCGAGAATTTTTTTTAATTTACCAAGTAATTTTCACCTTAGAGATCGGGCCAAAAAACGATGTATAGCATGATTTCAAAAGGTGTGGATGGATTGTGACAAACTAGGTGGATGAGTTGATTAGGTACAAGAAATGTAATTTGATTTTGTTCTGTCCTGATCCATGATCATATCCATCAGTGGGATACAAATAGTAAACTGTTCAGCTGGAGGAGGTATGCGCTCCACTGAGGCGTTCTACTTACCCCGCACATGTGACGCGAATACGGGATGAACTAATATGATCATCAGTTTATGATGGGAGAAACACTTTATTTAAATCGAATGTTATATTTTGAACATGAATCAGACGTGAGTTAGTGTTTTACCGTACACTTGGCTCTGATTCGTCTCGACCGACATGCGCAAGAGGAGAGAGATAACATTATATTCTGTCTGCCTGCTTGGAAGGTCAAACAAAAATGAAAATCATTCCAAACAGGAACTTAATGTTTTAAGACGTCTATAAAGGATCAAACAAGAGGCACACAAGAACCTAATTTATACTGTTAGTTTAGATAGAGTGGTATAATAGACACTGGGTAAAATGCGGCAAACCGGAATTAATTTATTTCGACTTTTACATCTTCATTTAATTTAATTATGTATTGAAACTGTAGAACACAAATCACTTCTTATTACCTCCAACAAACTCCAGTTTTGCAGTAACAGTACTTCAATTTAAATAAAGGTTAATGGGGTGGTGGATAGGTGTGTATTCACTGATTGCTTCTGGTCTACTTCAATAGTACTAACTTCAGGATTTTTTTTTAAGACAGTTAAAAATCATTATTTATTTATTTTAAGTAACACTGAACAGGGTATCGTGTTCCTGAATTCTAGTTTTTACTGCATCTGTTGAACCAAAATGATACATTTTAACTTCCACCTCCAAAACAAACACAACACAAGCACTTTTTCTTTCTATTTTCATATACATGAACTCATCTTTCATTCCTTTTTATTCCACCCAGCACATTGCAATGGTTTTCCCACAAAAGGCACTGTATAAAAAATTAATTTGATTGATTGATTGAATTTCTCCAGTCCCTGAACTCCCTTGTACAAACTATGTTACAACATGAACCCTTTCTTATGGTATCATTTCTCTGTCAGGGTATCACCGACAGTGAAGGTCTGAGGAACAGGTTCCCTTTGTAGAACCCTAACCCTAATCCTGTCTTTGGCAGGTGTAAATATCAGCTTAGCTGGTCTCCCACAAATTCTCTTTTGCTACACTCAATGCAAATAGTGGCACCAGTCACTTGTTATGATTGCGAGCATTGCATGTGATTATTGTACAATTCATGTGGATCAGGAGTTCGGTCAAATACAGCCGATGCTCTGAGTTCAGACACTGTTCTAAACTTGATGCTCAGTCATCAATGCAAGTGTTTATTGCCTTCGACCATGATGGAGAGTTATGTTAAAGTGCCCATCTCCTGTAGCCATCCGTAACAATACAATATATCCCAAGACGTTCTTCGAGTGGCCACAGATGTATCTCATCAGACGTTGAAGCTCTCGCTTGAAATTTTCTGTGCCGTGATGCAAATCGCTTTCAAACATCCATATGCGGCAAGTGGCTGCACCATGGGCTGCAATCTCATGAGGCTTCTTTGATGACACTTTGCCATCATAAAATCAAAATAAACAGAAGGCTTTCTTGCCTATCACAGTTTGCTGCGTTTGACACGTTTTGCATGAATAACATGCGTCACTCACTCTCACACCTCTGATAATTGCTGGAAGATCCAGTGAATGGCTGTCGGCATATAATTATATATCAAGACAAGCAAGACTGTAGTTAGGTCACGTGGCGATGCTGAAGCTCATTTGTCCGTGAGTTTCTCACCTGTTTGCCATCCCAGGAGAGACAGTGCGTCTGATGGAATTTATCTCCAACACACACGGCTTATATTTGAGGCGTGTTGCATTCCATACCTAAACAGACCAGTGCTGGTGCCTTCTATTGTCAGGTGGCCTAACATTGTTGAGAAGAAATACAATCATTCTTCAAAAAAAGTTAAGCTTCAGTAGGATGCATGCTCTGGAGCAACCGGATTGGTCATACCCACTGCATAAACCATCACTCTTCTCGAAATGCTTAATGATGCCCATCCAGACATATTCAAGATGATTCTTCACTCACAATACGTTTTTCGGCAGCACCATCGTGAGATTAATGGATGGTAAGGAAGGTAGGAAATGTGGATCAGCACCCCCTCATCCTTGGAAGTACCCCATCATCCATGAAGCAAGATTCATATTGACTAGATGATCGATTCGAAACAAAATGTTGTTGGTTGTTATAGATGTATCTATAAGGGAATGATGTGCATGTTACCACTGCTATCTAGCTCAACCATGATTATAAAGGAATCTGTGAACAAAATGTTACCTTCTCCGTTCTGCTGGCGATGTTCCAAGACTGAACAACAAAGGAAGGCAAGAAGCAGTTTGACAAATTATACCTTGAATGTCATTACCTTGACACTTTCACCCCACTCCCTTCCCATGTGAAAGTATAATTGATTAGGTGAATGCAAACATTTATATACATGTGGTTAACTGTGCGAGACATTGAATTTCAACTAATCCATTTACTCTACCGGGAGACACAGGCCGTAGTCTCACCAAAGACAGAGGTGAAGGATGCCCAAGGAAGGAGAACATTCCTTTGCTCATTTCATCCTTCCTCTAGACAGAAATCTCATTATAAATTGAAAAGTCAAGGAGGAGTCCCTGACTGCCCCTCCCCCCATATTGCACAGCTCATGAACACTTAAAGGTGAACACGATGAAAGCTAATGTTATGTCAATAGTATGAGCACGTGAACAGAAACTGATGTGTCCCTTGTACAAATATTTCCAAAGATGAGAAGTATTTGTTACCTCATCACTGAAGGTGAAGAGGTTATGTTGTCACCCTTTCGTCTGTTTGTTTGTTTGGTTCAGGATATCTCAAAAGTTGTGCACGGATTCGGATGAAACTTGGTGGAGAGGTTGGATGTGTGACCATGACGAATTTCGATTTTGGTGAAATCGAATCTGGACCCGAACTACTATAATTCTGAAGTGATTCTCACCATTGAGAGTAGGGCTCAAAAACAAAATACGCATGATATTTACCGAAGGTGACACAACCACCGAGGTGAACGAGTAATGTTTTCACCCCTCCTGTCTGTATGTTCTTTTGGTGCAGATATCTCAGAAAATTGTGACGATTCAGATGAAATTTTGTGAACAGGTTCGGTGTTGACAAGGACGAACTGAGATTATGTGAAGATCCGAATCCGGATCTGATATGAGAATTATGTATTCTTTTGATGATTTTCACCTTGAGAGAAAGGGCAAAAATGATATATGCACGGTATCTCAAAAATTGTGGACGGATTCAGACGAAACTGGTGGACACATTTGGGTGGTAACAAGGCCGAATTGATTCGATTTTGTGAGATCCGATCCGGATTGGATATGATAATTATTGTTTTAAGTGATTTTTCACCATTGAGAGATGCGGGGCCAAAAAGATATCTTGCATGAATCTCAAAAATGTATTGGACCCTAATTTGGGTCGGGGGAAAACGTAACCTCGTCCGCCTTCGATTCACGGGTAATAAGCGTCAAGTGACACAAATGAGCAATGTCCCCGATACTTAAATGTGCATGTCGTGTAAAGAACCTTCGACATTAATTTAATGTGATTCTGTATTACGGTAAACCATTTACCTGGGGATGGATCTTCAGAAAATTCACACATTTTTGTGCTTAATTGCAAGAGAAGAATCACCTCTCACCCTCAATCTTCATCCACTGCATGTATCCACGATAGGTAGTTGTGTCGAGAGACAGTGGAGAATATATTGTGTTGTATTTGCCAGTGTATGCTTATTGTGATGTAGTTATGTGCCTTCCACAGAATGTCAAGTGTGCGATGGTAGAGAAATTTTGTGATATTGTGTGGAAGGAACTTACTGCACCAACATCAGTCCTGAAAGAACAGTTATATCAGTAAGTGTGTGTTTATAGTTAGGGCCCCCTACCTGTGTCTAACGGGAATTACATGTGTGCGTCGCGAGATTCGTTTACAACAACACGCCTTCACCTCGCTTCCTCACACCGACGCAATGTCTACGTGCGTTCGACCCGTACGTGGGCGGAAATTTCCATCGCCTCAGATCGAGACTCCGCCCAGGAAGCGGGGCGCCTGTCCAATCACGCCACACGAGTTCGAACCCACGACACGCCGCCAATGAGTGGGAGGCCGCCCACAGAGGACGATTCCCAAGACACGCCGGCATGAGGGTGGCGGCGCCTCAGATGGCGATTTTCCATGACACGCGGCAAGGTGGAGGCCGCCTCAGAGGCGATTTTTGACACCGGACAAGAAGGAATATAAAGGAACACCAGGCTGGGAGCGTTGGGTGTGATGGTCGTCCTGGTTGTCGTCTTGGGGTCGTGGTGTCATCATCATCGTGTTGCGGGTTCGAGTCCACCGAGCTGCGATCATCTGCGCCTCTGATCTTCGCCTTGGTCGATTGGTGTTGGCCGGTTGGAGTAGCCGGTACCTGGGTGCTTGGAGCGAGGCATCGTGTTGCGGGTTCGAGTCCCGCAGCGGGTCGTCGAAACCACACGAGGTGACAGGTCGCAAGCACAGGTTCTGGGTCTCGAGCTCACCTGTCCTCGAGCTGGAGCCTTCAATAAAGACCAGGGGTCCATTCTGTGGTGTGTGTGTGTGTGGTCTGTGTGTGCGCCCATCTTTAAGTACAACTGGATAAGTGCTTTTGCTTGACATTAGCTGCATTTATTATAGTCGGATAACTCTCTCTTTGTGTGTTCCCTTACCCCCATCTATATATTATTTCCGATTTTTTGGTTTCGTGTCGCGCTATCTTCGACTTTGTTTCTGCGTCGAGTAACGTGTATTCGGCCTTACATTTATCTCAGACCATATGAGGTGCATGGTACAAAAAAAGTAAATAAAATGGTTCGTAAACAGTGAAATCGTATTCCACTTACTGCATTAACGTAAAATTTACTACTGATACTCTGCATCAGTCCTTTCTCAAACACACACCCCAACATGTCGCGCAGAGCGCGGTTATGCTAGTTATAAATAAATCCTGTTAAATGTTCAGCTCGTTTTGTGTTTCTTTCATTGTGTTAGCATGGTGCGTGTTGAGAAATAGCTGAGGGTAGAATTGTGCATTTGGACCGACGGACTGGTAACCATCCGCTCGGGTTACGCACGGTTCGAGCACGCTACTGGCTTCGTTTCGCTCGAGCTCCGCCGAGGGTGGAATTTCCCCGGTTAGTTTGGACGATGTGGGTATTTAGGTAAAATTTGAAATTGGCCAATCGACCCTATCCAACGTGTCCTATTGGCGATCTTCTGGTCCGATAAGGCCGTCGGCTCCGGAGTTATCCGGTCGGAGGTGAAAGACCTTAACCGGTGTTGGTTGAGTGGAGCCGACTCTACTGCTCCACCTAGCGGTCGTGCTCGCCACCGAAACTCGGCCCCACAACAATATTACCTCATTTTGGTTGGAAAACAAAAATCTCATCCCATCTTGTGCCAAAGTAAAGATTTCACTGCTCTTTGGCAAATTGTCATCTGCCAGCATTAGTTGGTGGACGTCAAAGTTCCCATGGTGTCCTTCGCGAAGAGTAGGCGAGCTATCGCCGGCACCCTGAAACAAATTACAAGTTCCTGCACTGACTCTCTGTGTAGGAGTGGCGACCCGTCCATGATTGGAACCCGAGCTAAAGATTGCTTCGGCAGCACAGACACGCTGCATGGAGCATGCATGGTACGTGAATGAATGAATGAGTCAAAATTGCTTCATTTCATATCAAACGAGTTGGAATGTTTTATCCCTGTCATCTGCAAACGTCACCGATCATTGTCATAACAACCCAGTATGTGATCAATGATTATTGGTTTCTAATTGTTGAGTGTATTTTGCACCTCGGTGTGTGGTGTGTGTTTCATCTGAACGTTTCAGGCACCTGTGGATCACGTTTCCATGAATGGGATTTCCATATAATCTACTTTGTGCTCTTTTCCACCAGGCGACCTACTTCAGGAGGAAGTTGTTTTTCCCTCGAACCATGATACACGTTCTGTGGGAAGATTGATTAAACTCTCAACTGATAAGGATGTGCACGGCAACATGGAATAGCACAAACTGATGTGGATCAGACGTAAACATGGCACTCACATTCACCTGATGAACGATTGCTTCATACAAATATGCATCTCTATCTTATGTGGACAAACACTTTCTCAACTGCCAGGAGATGTCTCAAAAAGTTGTGGACGGATTCGGATGAAACTTGGTGGACAGGTCGGGTGTGTGACAAGGAAGAATTGATTAAATTTTGGTGAAGATCCGAATCCGGATCCGGATACGAGAATTATTTAATTTTTGACTTCCGGTTCCGGGTTTGGAGCGTCGAGAGGTCGCCTTAGGGGCTCTCTGCTGACGTTCTCAAAGTTAAGTTTCCGGTCGTTATTTGTCCCGTTATCCCGTTTTAACTGTTTAATTTTCTCACTACATGTTACTGTGTGTTCCTAGTTCGGTTTGTTTCAAAAATCGTGCTATTTTGTGGATTTTTTGTCGACGTTCTTACCGGGTGTTTGAGGCCTAGGCCTTGGCCTAGGCTTGAGGCCTACCGGTTCCCCTCGGTGTTCGATCGGTTTTTTTTTGTTTTTTTCTCCCCATTACCTTCAATTTCTATCCTCCCCATTACCTTCAATTTCTATCCTCCCCACTTTCCTAACGTCCCCCATTCTCCCAAATAATCTCTCTATTTCTTATCTTTAAAAAAACAAAACAACAAACAACAACAATACAGCTAACCTTCTCCCGATTCTGCTTCTCTCTCTCTCCTCGATTTTTTCTTACAACACTTCCATGACCTAATCTGTTGAAAACTCTCTCAAACATTAATAATAATAACAAAAACGATGTTATAATGCTTCATCTTCCTCTCTCACACATGTGGTACTCTTTACTGTTCATAATGCACTACTCTTCTGCTATTTAACAGACTGCTCTCATTTCGACCTCTTCTTCATTCGCTTCCTAAAAACATACCAACTGTTACAGCGTTCTTCTCTCCATCTCTGAATTCGCATTAGCATCCATCAAGAATGTGTTAATGAAAAGTCGCATCTCTGACCTAAAACTTTAAAACACCCCAGTCTCTATGAAGTGCTCGCTCTTTCCATCAACCTCTTCCTTTTTTTCCAACTTCAGTGCCACTAGCTCCTCTCTCCCACTCCATCTCTACCAATTATGGCCTTTCTCACTCTATATGTCCACTTCAGCATAACCCATAATAAATCTTTCTGTTTTCTCACGTTACCAATCAGTGTCCCTCTTAAATTGAAACCTATGTCATGGTTTTTGCTGGGTTGAAGAAGAGCTCATGTTTTTCTCCGCGTCCTCTTCTTCCTAAATACTATTACTTCTCGCGCGCGTGGAGACAGCGCCTCTTCAGATCACTCCATATATCTAGTGTACAT
>JAXMNL010001803.1:0-16393 GCA_035128595.1 Eptatretus atami
TAATCGTCCTTCCTTTTCATCCCAGGAAACAAACTGTTTACCAACTGCTTATGTCCTATTCACACCTGTGTATCGAAGCACATAAGGAGATGTTGAAGTTACTCCTAGATGCCAATTACACAATGTTCCTGTGGATTCATTCAAGGTTGACCACATTCTTATCTCTTTACACAATGTTCCTTGGAACGGGCAAACAGGATATATATTTAATTAAACGCAAGTGAGATGAATTGAGTTGGCGAAAAACAAAAGCTTTAAAAGATACGAATCCCAACACATCTGTACTTACATGTTTTCATCTGTAGAAGGATTAAATGTATATAAATGTTTCCAGCATGTGAGGATTACATGTACATTCATGTTATCTCTAGTGAAGGATTAATGTACATTACATGTTCATCATTGTGAAGGATATTACATGTACAGACAGTTTTCATCATGTGAGGATTACATGTAATTCATGTTTTCATCATGTGAAGGATTAAATGTACATAATGTTTCCATCATGTGAGAGGATTACATCGATTACATCATTGTTTTTCATTTCATGTGAAAGATTAAATGTACATACCATGTTTTCTCATGTGAAGATTTACATGTACAACAATGTTTTTATCATGTGAAGGATTACATGTACAGACATGTTTTATCATGTGAAGGATCACATGCTAACTACATGTTTTCATCTTGTGAAGGCATTCCAATGTACGTACTGTTTCCATCGTGTGAAGGATTACATGTACAGACATGTTTTCATTCATGTGAAGGAATGACATTGTACACTACATGTTTTCATCATGTGAAGTATTACATGTACGCTACCTGTTTCCATCGTGTAGAGGATGTATATGTACAGACATGTTTCCAATCATGTGGGAGGATTACTGTACAGCACTTGTTTTCATCATGTGAAGGAGTATATGTACAGACATGTTTTCTCATGTGACGGATACATGTACAGACATGTTTTCATCATGTGAAGGATTACATGGTACAGAACATGTTTCTATCTATGTTGGGATTACATGTACAGACATGTTGCCATCATGTGAAGGATACATGTACAGACATGTTTCATTTATGTTAAAGGGATTACATGACAGACCATGTTTTCATCATGTGAAGGATTACATGTTCAGACATGTTTTCATCATGTGAGAAATCTACATGTCAGAACATGTTTGTCATCATGTGAAGGATTAAATGTACAGACATGTTTTCATCTCATGTGAGTATTATATGTACAGACATGTTTTCATTCATGTGAAACGATTACATGTACAGACATGTTTTCATCAGTGAATGATTTACATGTACAGACTGTTAATTCATCATGTGAAGCGATTACAAATTACAGTCGTTTTCCATATGTGAAGAGATTACATATCAGACTTTTCATCATCGTTGAGGTTACATGTTACAGAACATGTTATCCATCCATGTGAAGGCATTTACAATGTACAGCAATGATTTCCATCATGTGAAGGATTTACAATGTTACAAACATGTTTCCATCATGTGAAGGCTTACATGTACAGACATGTTTGCCATCATGTGAGGACTACATGTACAGACATGTTTTCATATAGTGAAGAATTACATGACAGACATGATTTTCATCTGTGAGGATTACATAGTACAGCACATGTTTTCATTCATGTGAAGGATGTAGTGACAGACATTGTTTTCATCATGTGAAGCTTACATGTACATACATGTTTTCATCATGTGAGGATACACTGTACATACCATTGTTTCTCATGTGAGGATTACATGTACAGACATGTTCCATCATGTGAGGTTACATGTACGACATGTTTCCATCATGTGAAGGATTAATGTACCGACATGTTTCCTCATGTGAAAGATTCATGTACAGACATTTTTCATCATGTGAAGGATTACATGTACTACATGTTTTCTTCATGTGAAGGATTTACATGTCCATGCTGTTTTCCATCATGTGAAGGATTACATGTACAGTAGGTTTTTCATCATGTGAGGATTACATGTACAGAATGTTTCCAGTGCAATGTGAAGGCATTACATGTACAACATGTTTTCATCATGTGAAGAAATTACAGTTTACAGACATGTTTTCATCATGTGAAGATCATACATGTACTACATGTTTTCATCATGGAAGGATTACACTGGTCCATGTAGTTCAATGTGAAGGATTACATGTACAAGACATGTTTTCATCATGGTGAAGGATTACACAGGAGGCCACGCCCAGGGCGAAGACCAGGGAGGGTGATAAAAAGACATATAAACATAGATATTGTACGAATTTCTTGGCAACCATTTGCACACAACGCCAGAGTCCCCAAAGTTCAGTTATTTTGATAAGTATGTAGTTACAGTTTAGAGGTCCCGTTCCCATGTTAATGCGTCGGTGATTAAGTGTATTGTGCTGCCGAGTTATTTTTTAGTTAGAATTAATATCCAACAACACAACAAAGAACAACACATCCCCCTTCGGCTCCTGCCACCATGGCGCTTCCTCACGCGCATGCGTGCTGAGCACAGACGTGCGGCGCGCGGCGCTTCCATTCGCTTCAGATCGGGAACCAGGCTCCAAAAAGGGCATGCGTGTCTCCTCCTCCCAATGAGCCGAGGCGAGCATCGCCATTGCGCCGCCCCAGCCAATGCGGAAGCCAGATACACCAGGAAGAGAAGTCCCGGACCAAGCGACAAAGAAGAGAATGCCGCCAAAACAGCCCACTCCGCCAGACAGGGGCTGTTTTTCCCCACCTACCGTGACCCTCCCTAATCATGGCTGGCCACCAACGAGCCTAAAGCCCCCGTCAATCCGGAGGCGAGGTCTCCAGAGGCGGATTCCCCCACCCCGCGCGGGGAGGGGAGAAAGATAAATCCGAGGTGTGCGGAGAAAGGTTCGTGGGTCGGATACCCCCCTGTGTTCTGCCTGCTGGGCGCTCTTGCGTGGTCGTCGGTTCTTTCCTCGGCAGTTAGTGCGAAGCTTGACCGTGCTGGGTCGATCCTACCGTGGTGGTTTGTGTCTGGAGCGCGCGGCTGCGTGGTCGGAGCGTTCCGACTTCCCCGACAAAGCATCCCAGGACTCACAAGGGGCAGGCTCGGCAAGCCGCACACGTAGCAGGTACACCACCGGTAACTGTCCCCCAGCTGAAACTATCCTCCTCGGGCTGGAGCGACCGAATAAAGACCCGGTGGGATCCATTTCTTTTGGATGTGTGTTGGTTGTCTGTGTTCCCAGTCTTGCAGTGAAACGGTATAAGTCCTTGCATGTTGTACATGTTGATTATATCGTATAACTTGAACTTGTGTCCTCTCCCATTATAAAATATACCCGTGTTTTGTCCAGCTCGTTTTTGCCTGTCGTTTCTGTCATTGACTCAGCTCGGTTGCGGGGCGAGAAATAGGAGAGGCCGTTTGTGCCGTATAATTTCATTTGGTCCGCAGGCTTTGGTAACGCGCCGTTTCGCGTTACGCCGGATCGGACGTCGAGAGTATACAGCGACTCGTCGGACAAAGTCAGGCCAGAGGGTTGACTTCCCGTAGTTAGATGGCGTGGGTACTTATGTAAATTGGAATTAGACAATTAACCCTACCCCAGACGCCGTCGAAAATATGGCGTCCACGGTCCCTAAGGCACCGTGACCTTCGAAGGTTACGACCTTCAATTCCACGTGTTCGGTGGGAGGACAGGCCAATTGCATGCATCTCTGGTTGTCGCTCGCCACCGACCCGGCACCAACAACATTGAGTGTCAGAGCCGCGATTCGGACCCTCTGCCTCCATAGAGAAATTCAACGGACTCGGATAAAGGGGCACTTCGGAGCAACCCCCCCCCCCCCCCGTTCCCTCCAATTAGAGCGGAAATTATCTCAAGACGATCATGATGGCAGACGGGCTGGAGCAGGTGGGTTCAGACCTAGTTAAAGCGATCCAGGATCCAGACGAAAAACCTCCATGCAAGAAGGCCTCCCCCCCCCATTCCCCGTGATCGACCCAGAGGTCTGTAATGGGCGTGGGAGGTGGGCGAATGATCCCCCCCCCCGTCAATTTCCCCTGACCCCTGGCGGAATCGCGGCGAGCGAGGCGGCGCTCGTCAGGGGTATTGCCATGGGTCCGAGTTCTTGGAGAATAATGAGGAACATGATGATGCACAGACATGAAGGAATAGACCAGAGTGCGCAAAACTTAAAGAGAGAAATAAAGAGAGATGGAGAGCATGAAAACGAAAGAGAGGTGATTTTGCAATTGTTTGCGTCTAGAGTTTGCAATTGCGACCAGGAAAACAACCAGGGTACGTGGTGGAACAACCAAGTCAGGGGGAGTGCAAAGTGTCAGCCACGATGGAGGACGGGTGAGATCGAGGGACGAGCAGCACCACAATTAGGGTGGAGACGAAAAGTATAAACACGCGGGTGACGACGGAGATGAGGGAAGCGACGAAGATTACAGAGACACTCGGGAATTTAGGGAAATAGAGGACGATTAAATAAAGTTAACGAGCATACATACGTAAGTACTAAGGACCAAGGGTTGAGTCGTGGAATGTTTTCTTGACTCAAGGCGAGCATTAGGATAACTCCTGGGAACAGGGGAGCGGTATTGCTCCCTCGAGTGGACTGCCGACCAGGTGAGTCGGTCGGGCCATGCGATGTTCTGATGCGGGTGGATGGTACGGAAAGGGTACATGCCGAGTTTGGGAGGGGTACTGCTCAACGACTCCATCGAAGCGGTCGTTCCTCGCCACGAACCCGGCACCACAACAACATTTCCCGATTGAATCACGATGATGCTCCAAGATATGAAACGTGTATAAGACGAACCCACGTTTGTATCGTTTCGATTTGTTGTCCAGCCAGATCAGATGCTTTGAGGGTTCAAAGCCTGGGCCTTGTGCGTGCTTTTTGTGGCTCTCGACATCACGGTACATGACACCTCTCGTCGCACGCTCTCATTCCAAAAATCTGGGCATCAAATATACGGAGTTGGTCTCCTTTGATAGCTTTCACCCCATCTTCTGGAGGGTTCTCCATGAGGGTGGTTGAAATTGTTGCGGGATTTGCTTACTCGCCACAATAGCATTCGTGAGGTCGGACATTGAGTTGAGCGATCGGTTTCGGCGCTAGAGTCGGCTTTCCATTCATCCCAACGTGGTCGATGGGGTTTGAGGCGTCGGATGATCTACTCGGTTACCGCTTTCCGGATTAACTGGGCAGTGGTGGGGGCTGGGGGTTGTTTGATTGTACTGTAAAAATGTGGATTACCTTTTCCCCGGCAGAGAAAGTCGCAGCTTTCCCAGACTTATAAAAAAATGAAAGAACACAGAGATGAAGACCGATGTAGAGTCAAACGAGGAGCAAAAACTAAACCGCAGGCAGTGCGTGTAATTCAGCAGAGGTCGCGAGGCCATTTGTGTCGGCCACCAGAAAACAAGATGTGGCCATATAATATGGCTTGGGTGATCCTTGTGGAGTGATGTAAGGACAGATGTGGGTTTGCGGATCCGGCAGCCTCTTGATCATGGTGCACATTCCAAATGTCGACATATTCCACACACAAAACCAACAACACAAACAATCACAGGTAAAACATTTTCTCATCAATGTGAGAGAACGTTCATGTAAATCGCTCGAGCCCATGACCGACAAGCGAAACTATTCTTTTGTTGGACTGAAAGAGAGCTGGTTCGTTTTTTTGGTTCTCCTGTGTTCATCGAGCGCGTTTTATTGAAGTTCCCAGTTGTTCATACTTTTCACAGTCGGTGAGACTTGGCATGGAATCATCTAACGTGTTTTGCGATGTTATTGTGGTTTTTTTTAAAGTGGAGGTTGTTTTAGTGGATAAAAGCTCCAACGGTCCTTCAACAGGAAGGCAACCTGAACACTAGTCAGAGATGAAGGAAGGAGGTGGAGAATTCTCAAGGTGAGAGGGTTGGACAGGGACTTTCTTTATTGGAAGAAAACTTTCAATGGGTTCGTGGGGGTGGGAGTTGTGCATGAGGGAGAGGCGGTGTGGGGGGTGATGGGGGTGAATGTGGAGGGGTGTGTGGGGGTGGGAGTTGTGATAGAGGAGAGGGGTTGTGGGGGTGATGTGGGGGGAATGTGGGAGGGGTGTATGGGGGTTATGTGGGTCTGTGGAGGGGTGTGTGGGGTATGGTGGGTCTGTGCGGGGTGTGTGGGGTGATGTGGCCGGGAGGGGTGTGTGGGGTGATGGTGGATCTGTGGGACGGTATAGTGGGGGTTATCGTGAGGTTAGTGTGGGGGTGATTGCTGGTTCGTGGAGGGGTATTGGTGGGTCTGTGGGAGGGGTTGTGGGTGATTGGGGTTCTGTGGGAGGGTGCGTGGGTGGTGATGGTGGGTCTGTGGAGGGGGTGATTGGGTCTGTGTAAGGGGTGAATAGGGGGTCTGTGTGAGGGGGTGATGGGGGCATCTGTGTTAAGGGGTGATGGGCGTGAGGGGTGATGGGGAGTTCTGGATGAATGGTACTTTACCCACTTTGTCCCGTGTGGTAGAAAGACTGCAGTCCAGAACGAGTTTTCGTTCAGTTGATTCATTAATTGTATTATAATGTTCGTCTGGGAAAAGGATTCCGGATATAAGGCGCTCGAATCTCAAACGTGCAGAGTGATTTTTGTGTACTCACCGCTGTTTTGTCATCACCCGTGATCCTCGCAACTCACTCTCTTGCCGCTTTTGCGGAGCAAGTTTACGAGTGAAACGTAAAATTATGGTGCTTCACTTCGCTCGTCGTGGCCCTGTCACGACGAACCTCAAAGAAGGGGGAATGGGAGAGTGATGAACGGAGAATGTTCGGTGGTTCGTTGTTTCCCGAGACCTTAATAAGGGGTTTAGGCCCGTTCTATAATCGGGAGGGTAGGGAATGAGCGACGACGAGCAGTGTCGTTCGTGGGGTTGGTCGGCTCAGGTCGCGAGTCATTCGCAGATCCAAGGGAATCGGGTCCTTGGAGTGGAGGCTGTGATGGAGTGGAGGGGGACACGGGAACCCTTGAGATCGGGATCTGCCATTTGAATAACAGCGATGTACTATGGACAGCGTTCATGTGACCGCGAGCAACATTCCTCCAATGTCAGGATCAGCGAAAGTCCGTTGCCGGTTAGTAGAGAGGATCCGGGGGGGGGGGTTAGGGGTGTGAGCTGGGGACGGATATCACCTGCGGACTAATGACGTGCAATTACGTCGTGTCGAGGGAAATCCAGTGCTCCTCACCTTTCACATATCGTTGTCCGTCCATCCCCCCAGGTTAGATGCGATGTTATGTTCAGTCTCAGTTTTGTTTTACTGTGAACAGGATATGTTAAGTAGTTGTGATGGTTTAGACGTGAGTTTGTGGGTGAACGTCATTGGGTGGTGTACAAGAAATGATTCGATTTTAGTGAAAATCTGATTCACGACATCCGAGTCCGTGGAATGTTGATTTAATACCGGCTAAGTAATTCTTTCACCCATGGAGAGACGAGAGTCGCAAACGAATGTACTTCATTATTATTAATAAGTTGTGGTGAGTATGTGAGATCGGTGGAACTGAGTTGGTTAGTGACAACAACAAACGATTTTCGACTTCTGGTCTCCAGTCCGGATACTAGTGCCGTCTCAGTTGGCAGACAATAATGTGTAACTGTTCACCTGCGTGGACGCGGTATATCTCTTCCGAGTTTTGCCCAGGTGTCGTCTGTGGGTGATTTTTTTAAATATAATGTTTCCGGCTGTGATTTGCATAACACCAGCAAGGTCCTCAAGGTTAGATATATCGATAAGTCATAGTGTAGGTTAGTCCACACCGTCCGTGTTTCGAGGGAATATGTGTGATTCATCTGGGCTGCGATGCTTTGAGATAGGGCTTGTTCTTTAACCTGTCGTTATTTTGAACACCACGCCATTAACAACCAGCGCCATCCCCTGACGCTATACCACACACATCTCAACAACCAGCCAATCTCAAAACCACGCCATCCACACAGCACATACGCCACGTAAGGAGCACGAAACCAGCGCCCACTACGCAATTTCTCCTCCTGGTAACAAGTTTTGACGGTTGAAACCAGCACACCCAATTTCTTCCTCCGGTAAACATGTAGGTTGGTACGCGCCTTCTCTGCTGACAATTGACATCGAGACAGCCCACTCCAATTTCCTTCCTCCGGTAAATGCAAGTTTTGACGGTTGAAACCAGCCCCATCTCTCTCGCGAAAGTTAGCGTGGAACAGCTCCGCACCTTGAATGTTCTCCCCACCAATCGCGCACGGGCGAGGGGGGCGCGCAGGATAAAAAGGGGACGAAGGAGTGCCTGGGAGAGTAGAGCGGATCCAGAGGACTTGGGGCATCGTGTGGAAGTCTTGGTCGTCGTGTCTTGGTCCAAGTCTGTCGATGGTTCAGATTTCGTCGTGAGACAGACTTGGAGGCAGTCGGGTGGAAGTCTTGTCCTATGTGGCCGTGGGCAGGAGAAGTGCGTCTACGACCTGTCCACCGTTGCATAGTGCCGGAGAGTCGAGCGCGGCTGTCCCTGCAAGTGGCGTGGGGAAAGAGGCGTCCTACCTGCCACCGTGCAAGGCACCGAGATCAGGCGCGGCTGTCCTATTGGCGTGGGAGAAGGAGCGTCATGACTGCGCACCGTGCAAGGGCCGCAGAGATCAGGCGGGCTGTCTTGTGCGCTGTGGGAGAACTGCTCACGACCTGTCCCACGTTGCAAGGCCGAGATACAGCGCGGGCTTACGCTAGTTGCCTGTGGGATCGAAGACGGCGCGACCTGCCGCACCGTCGCACCACGAGGGTGCGGGTAAGACTCTTCGGTTCTGTGGGCCTTTGGTCATCCACGGGCCCACGACCATAAAGGTCTTAACGGACCTGTCTCTCCCCTTGCCCCTGTGAAGGAGAGGTCTTTCTTGTGTTTGGTATCAGCTGGTGGCGCCGTGTCCTGCCAGTAGTAAAACTGTGTAAGTGCTTGGTAAATAAATTATTAGTCGGATGTGATTGCTTTCTGCTTCTTCTTGTTGCTGTATATGGCTGTATTCCTTGCTTGTGTTTGTTAGCTGTGAATATGATGCTTTGTTAATTAAAGTGCATTCGTGTGATGTATACCCGTTCGTCGTCTCTGTTCCATTGAAAAGTAGCCATCTTGAGCCGCGGAATAATCTGTAGAGGGTTTTGACACCGGAAGTAAGAGAATCTGATCTCGTCGAGGTACGGTCGGATAACAGCGCGCTCGGTTATTCACTGTAGCACGAGACGACTAGGTTAAGGGGTTCGTTCGTCTCGCCGACCTGCGGCGAGGTCACGGTTTGCGACCGCGTCGGCGACCACATGCTGCAGGAGGTAGGTCGATTTGGCGGCAATCATATCCTGCCGGGTGGTGCAATTGGCCAGAATCGTGGTGAAGTTAAACCCCACCGTCGTGACTGGCTCTTGCGGGTAGTTCCAGTGAGAAGGAGGAGTCACGACTGAATTGTCCGGTCCGGTGGGCGACGCGTTGCGATTGGAGTTACGCATCGCTCGCACGCCTGGCGGGCCAGAATTCGTAACATTACTGGGTCCGGGAGTAGATTCGATCACCCCGTCTCCAACTAATTTCAGGGATATGTCAGGTGAGTGGAGGCGACTCCGATTTCCAACCGAAACACGAGCAGTTAAATGTAATAATCCACGGATAAGATTGGCATTTCAAGCGAGCGGTGTGCCCGGGGGTAGAACTGTATATGTGTGAGTATGGTAGAACCCTCAGGCCAGTGGACGGTACTTGTTTAAATTTATGTCACTGGGGCAGGCACCTCATGTTTCTGAGCAGAACTTTGCCGGAAAACAGAGTCGCAAATGCGGGCGGCCGCACTTCAGTCGCGAGACGAGGCAAAAGAAAGAGCGAACGCAGCTATTAATATTGAAGCAAACAGAAAAAAAGGCAGAAAGAGGAAAGATGAGCGCTTCAACAACAGTTTCAACAAAGACGTGGGGCAAGCCAGAGCGAGGCAGGCAGACATTGTCGAGGACCTCAGAATACAAATTAAGAGAGAGAATGGACAAACCAGCTCAGAGGAAAAAACGCAAAGGCACGATTTAGGAATTAAAACAATAGAGGAAAAAATATTGAGAAGGTCAAGAAGAGTCAAGACAAAGGAGAGAGAAAAATGGGAAGAAAATAGAATATGAGATATCACGTAAGTTGGAAGAAATAGAAATCAGCAACAATCAATTGAAGTTAAAGTAACCAATAGCGTAAGGATAGAAACAAGCGTATCGGATACAGAAGAGAGACGGAAGAAGAACGGTAAAAAGAAGAACAGGAAATGGAACAAAGGAAGATTGGAAGCCAAGAAGCACGATTGAAGTATAGATGAGATGTTGCAAGAAAAGGAATGAGAAAGAGGGACGAAAAAATAGGAAAAAGTTTATAGAGATACTGGGACACGAAACAAAGACGACGGAATTCAAAACGAGTTGAGAATGGAAGATGAAAGAGACAAAAAAAAAAGAAACAGTTAAGGAACACACTGTGCAAGATCGAACAATTAGAGCCAAATGCAAGGTCGCGTAGTGTGCGGAGATGAGAAAGAATTGGAAAAAAAAGTCTTCTGTGATTACAGAAACATCAAACAAAGAGAGAAAATACAAGACAATGCTGAGGATCTTGGAGAGGAAGAAGGACAAAGGAATAGAAACGTATAAGGGAACCACAATGAGCAAATCAATACGTTTAAGCCAAGCAGGGTTGGAGTGTGCGGAGTTGATGAAAGGAGGTAGAGAAAAAGCTTCTGAGTTCTGAAACACCAAGCAAGAGAGGAACTACAAAAGAACTGAGGATGTTAAGAGAGAGAATGAAGAGAGCAGATGAATGAACGTTAAGGTACCAAATGTAAGATCCGAACGACGTGGGCAAGGCCAGATTAAAGAATGAGGATGCAGAAAGGTATGTGAAAAACGAATGAGACAGGAGAAAGAATCAGGTCAAATGAAGGAATATACGAGGATTGCAGAATAGGAAACAGAGAGACAGTGGATAAAAACCAAGAACAAGGAATGAGAAAGAAAGGAAATCAGCCAATTGAGGAAATAAACGAGATTGGCAGAAAGGGAACAAGAAAGAGTACTGAAGAACAAGGATGAAGACAGGAGAAGGATATCAGCCAATTGAGGAAATAACGAATTGCAGATGGAAAGAGAGACAGTGGATAAAAGAAAAGAGTTATGATTGAAAACTGAACGCCAAAGGAAATAGGTTGGAGTCCGAGGAAGAAAGTGAGAGAGGATGAAGCAGGAAGGAGAAATCATGATTCAATTGAAGGAGACAACGAAGATTGGAGAGGGAAAGAACGAGAAGGAACAGTGGAATAGAAAACAACAAGAAATTGAATTTGGGTAACATTGAAGAATATGAGATTGGAGAATGAGGGACAGGGGTGAAGCAAATTAAAAAAGCAAGACAGACAGATGAAAAGAAAGCCAGGGTTGAAGTTCGCAAGAGATCATGAAGTTACAAAGGAAGAAGAGAATTAAAAAGAAGAGGAAGAACAACTAACAGAAAGCAAGGTATGAAGTACGCGGAGATCGTGAAAGAACAAGGAATGAACACAAAAGAAGGACAAGGGCGACTTAAGGAGAAGCAAGGTTGAGGTCGCAGAGATAATTGAAGAGAACAACGATACGAATAAAAAAGGGAACTTAAGCCCAATTGAAGGAAACTATGAGATTGAACATGAGGAGACGGTGCGGATAGAGAAACAAAACAATATGAGTTGAATTATAACTCAGGGAGAGAGCAAAGTTGAAGTCACAAGAGATGGAAAAACTTCCGGAAAGAGCACGAACAATCAAAAGCTCCGAGAGGATGAACGACATCAAAAGAGCAGGAAATGGAATCGGCAATAATTGGGATGTGTGACATCACACAGGGGGAACGTTGTGGTGCGTGGACTTAATTGACATCATCGTCGGTGAAACACGATTAGCGGCAAACCTGAAAATGGAGACGAGGGAATACAGGAGAAAGAGGAAATAGAAGTATTGCCAGAGAACGGGAGAATTAGGACCGAATTGAGAATGAATTAAATAAAATAAGGAGGAAACAGAGACGAAGATCACGAGGAATACTATATACAGAGGTGACTGAGTTGGCAGAGACACGAGAGATGAGGTGAATTAGACGGGGTATAGGAGAGCTCACACACATTGAAGGAGTAGAGGCCGAATGTGAGGTGGGAGCCCTTTGCAGAATGTTTTAGATGACCGGTGCAAGCAGCTGGATATGCCTCCTTCGGGAACGCAGAGGAACGCTTCTCCCTTGAACTGATCGGACCAGGTGGGTTCTGTGGTCAAGCGAGTATTCCCCGAGAGGGAGCGAGTGCTGTGGACAGGTGCACGTGCTTGGGGGATAATGGAGGACCCCGGACCCAAGTGTGAGCGCGATCCCCAGTGTGGTTGTGCAGGTGTGTGTGTTTGCAGCAGTGTGCGGACGATGCGTGCTTCCAGTGCGTCCGTGTGCTGGATGAGGCACCGTGTGAGTGTCACCCGGTGCGATGGAGCGAGTGCAAGAGAGACCATGTGTGTGAGAGACTGTATTAGGGAGATGAATGGGCATGCGGGAGCACGCAGCCGCGTCTCCCGGTGTAGTAGTAATGGCGCGTGTGTGAGCGTCGTGACACCAGTGCGCGGAGGTTTGATGGCGACGACGACGGCGACAGGTCGACAAAGGCCGAGTGCGCGTAGATGATGGGGCCGCGCCGGGTTACCCAGCGCGGAAGCCGGGGTTTCGGGCCGTGCAGCGCACGAGGCCAGCACGGTGCGCCACTTGCGGGAGTGAAACCCGGTCCGGAAACGCAGCAGGTGACGTTGCCGTCCCGCGCGGACAAAGGTTAGGCTGGATAAACGGATTTGGACCGGATTGGTTCTCCACATCGGGCTGTGTGTGTGTAAGCTCTATGTGGCCTGCGCAGTGTGTTCTGTTCGCCAGAGCGACCGATGCAGGCTACGGCGGGCAGAGCACCATGTGTTCGTGTGGGAACCCCTCAACAGCGAAGCTTGTTTTTTTCCATCGTGCAGACATCCAGCGCGGCATACTCGCAACCGTGCGCACCAGCAACGGCAATTCACAAGCCACGCTCTTTGGCATGACGTCATGGAAGTGTTCGTCCCTCGTACGTGTGGATGGTGGTTGTTAGAGATGGCGTGTTGTTCAAAATAACGACAGGTAAAGGAAAAACGGTACTAATGGCATCGCAGCCGGATTTGATCACACATATTCCCTGCTTAACACGGGTGTGGACTAACTAACATGAACTTATCCGAATCTATCTAACTAGGACTTTCTGGTGTATTGCAAATTTCCCACAGCTCGTAACACTACCCCCTCCCTTTTTACAAGACTCGCCGAGTCGTCTGAATTTTCGTGTTGCATCAGGTGTAGTCTCCCTAGTAGTTCTCATACCTTCGGATCCCTGAGTGCGACATTCTGGTATTCGTTGTCGCACAAATAAATAACCTACGGGCTGAGTAACTAAACTAAACAAACCACTCATACAGACGACTTAACTAAATTGTCGCCTAAGCTAACAGTGCGGGGGGCATTCAATACTAATAACAACAAAGTTAACACCTTAACCTTTAATTGAACTGATTCCATGCCCAGGAGATAAAACAAACTGATCTGCCAAAGAGAAAAAACAAAAGCAGCAGGGAGCAGCTGACCTCGCCGCGAGTCTCTGGCTCATGATGCAGGCGCGGGGACGTGGCCGGTCGCCACAGCGGTCAGGACTCCCCCCTTTTAACAGACGCAGTGAACAAAAGCGGCGCACTGAGCTGCGCAATGCAGTCTCCGTGCCAGCTGCAAGTGGCAGACGCAATGAAACACAGAGCGCCATGAGCTGCGCAACCCGCGTCTCCGTGCCAGCTCAAGGGCACACGCAATGAACAACAACGGTGTATGATGGAGGATGAATGGATGGATGGATGATGGGAATGGATGGAAACAAAGACGGTGCACGGCCGCATGCAAGCCCGTGTTGTAGCTGCACAGGGAGTCCTTTGCGGCAGTTGCGCAATGATTCAGATGGCGCACATGCACTGAACCAACAGGAGGGGGGATGCAAAACAGCGGGAGCAAAAAGTGAACGAGGGCAGTAGGCATGGAATGGCAAAGGTGACAGGCAAGAGCATGGCATGACAAAGCTGCTGTGCAACACAGCCGGCAGATGAAAGCACGGCACAGCCTTGCGTAACACCAGCAGACGATCACGGCGGCCAGGCTTGCGCAACAGCCAGCGATGAAGTTGGCCAGCCTCTTGCCTTAAATGGAGTCAGTGTAAGGGGTGCCAGGTGGTGCTGCCACTCGGAAGGCGGCTCGGACCTACCTACTTAGTTCCTCCCAACTATCGCCTTTGCATGTCCCTGTCCATACCACACCCCTTAATTTGTCAACCCAATTTAGCAGCTCACCTTTTTTTTTTGTTGTTTTATTTTTTATTTTCCTCCTTCTATAAAATCGTCCTAACCCCTTTATCGTCTTTGGTTTGGCTGCCTATCGTGTTCACCTAGCCCTTCTCCCCCGTATTCTTTCCGGAAGGGGAATAAGGGATGAGCAGAGCGTCCTTGTCGGGCCAATCAGCCTGCAGGGATGGCCGTCTCCGGAGTTCAGCGGTCTTAACCCAAAGGGGTCCAGCGGCCCCAAAGGAAGGGGATGGTGCGAGGGGTACACTTCTATCTACCCTATCCATTTAACTTTTGAACTCACGGGGCTTTCACAAGCGCTCTCGTTAATCCTACTGTTTGATCACCCAGATTTCCGTCGCCTGTGATTGTGTCTTGCTATTTCGGGGCCTCGCCCCGCAATATTTTCTTCCCGTGCCCTCCATTGGTCTACGGCTGGGACCGTGGCTCGCCTTGGCAGGTCCTCTCTAGTAAGGAGAACAGAATGAAAAGCTATGGAAAAGCGGTAAAGAAGAGAAATCTGATCCCGTCGAGGTGGCGAACAACCGCTCGGATTATCATGTAGCACGGAAGGACGCTTAAGCGGTTCGTTCCTCGCGCCTCGCGAGGTACGCACCGGTCGACCACTCCGCGCAGGTACTTAGTAGGTGAATTTGGCGAGACCCTTCCTGCGCGGGTGGCATTGCGCATCGTGGTGAGGTTAAACCCACACAACGTGACTGGCTACCTGGCAGGTATTCCAGGGAGGGTCACGACTGATTTTCCGTATCGCAGTGGGCGACGCGGTTGCGATTGGAGTTACGCAATCGCTCGCACGCCTGGCGGGCCAGAATTCGTAACAATATTAATCATTCTGTCTGTTTGATTGTTCATCACCTACAGGTCACAATTCTAAACCGATCATCATAGAACTTTACCAAGTTGTAGAGGTAGTCTCATCTGAGAACCCAATTGATTTTGAGGTCAAAGGTCATCTTGAGGTCAGTTCTAATCGGTCATTTGTTCATCCTTTACACCCTTTAGAACCCTGAAAAAAAAAGTTGTGGATGGACTTTCACAAAACTTGGTGGATGAGTGGTCAGATGACAATTAAAGCCAATTAAATTTTGGTTCAGGTCAGCAGTTCCAGCCTATCGGTGGGATACAAAATGTAAACTGTTCATCCTGGTGGAGGTATGTTATTCACCATTAAATCACCAATCCAAATCCACTCTGTGACACACAATGTGTTGTTCGCACAATTGCACCCCACATGGTTTTACCACATGGTTCCAATCAAGTTTAATTGGCAACATTTTTTTATGTATTTTTATCATCCTGAAACAAAATATGCTAACTTTGGAGAAATTTGCATCCACATCACCATCACAGAATATATAATACGGAACCGAAAAAACATCGATAAAACCCTGTATATCAACAAATCGAAGAAAGGTATTTACAAATGTTTAAATGCATACATGATTTAAATGCTTTGATGTATTCGGCGTCTCAGCCAAACATGGACCAGGAACGTGAAACTTATGAGGTCAAGACGTAACAGGAAGTACTAAGGATTTAACTTTTAAACTTCAGCATCCGAGCACGCCGTACAAGCAATCGTGTTTTTTTGCCTCGTGGCTGGGTTGAAAGCAATTGCCAATTGGTTATTATTTTTTATGAATCGGATGTGCTTTGAAATCCTGTGCCGAGTCAGTGATCTCTGCCAGTATGAAGGTGATAACAGTTGAAAGCGATATGGTATGAAGTGAAAGATATGAAAGGTTGATTAAAACGGGATTTTTTATTTGAAAGGGGGGGATAACCCCAGTTTAATTCCAATGAGGAAAAAAAAACGGACAATACCGTATTGTAGTGAAATCGGAATGAAAGCTATACCGGTGCAGGGTTCCACGATAATCATCCCGGTACGGCGATGGCGATGGATTTCGTCCTATGTCGGTTACCAATACTAATCTCACCTTCAAAC
>JAXMNL010001804.1:517-10934 GCA_035128595.1 Eptatretus atami
GCTTCATCCATAAGGTTTTTATTTTTTGATACTTTTTCTTGTTTCATTGCTTTTCTAGTTTTGAATATATGACCAGAAGGAGAGGAGAAACTTTTGTGAGAGATACTTTAATTGATGTTCTTCCAGGTATACTAAAAGCACCTTCCACTGAAGGTAAATTGAAGAACTCATATTATTCGCATAATGTTTTTTTAACCATAGTTGATGATATTTATCTTTTGTTCAATTTTACATCCTTGACAATATTTCTCAGTATCTTTAACAAATGAAAGAGTTGTGATTGAAACGTTGTCTTTTGTGTCTTGAAACATGTATTTATTAAGTGAAAAAAGTTGGAGGATTAAAATGGTTTTAAGACCAGATTCACCTAATTAAAAAAATATTAAATTGCAAAGTTAATATCATTACGTAATCAAAAGTAATTTGAGTATTGAGCAGAAGTTAATCACAATATTAACATTAGATAAAAGATCATGTTGAACCATCTCACACTGAACCTCACCTTCGCTGACCAGACTGATCTCAGGGTAAGAATGCGCAAATCTTGACAATGATAAGATAATCTCTAAATAAAACAACGCTTCCAACCAAACAAACTAAGAAATGCAAAAATCCCTTTAATACAAACGTAAATCCTATCGATCACATATATACTCCATACTTCCGAGATTGAGAACAAGACAACCAACACTGTCATGATGACTCTCCAACGTCAAAGGGTATTTATATGTAAGTCAGATATGTACTTATAAGAAAGATCACACTTCAATTAACAACAAAAGACACTAGAAGAATGAGATTACTTAAGGTTAGAATGGGCGAGTACCACCCCTAAATTAGCTATATAACAACACAATTCTTGATGGAAGGTCATGAATATAATATAGCATAATTAATAAAGACCGGACTTTACATATTATGCGAGCCCAAAATCAGTTTCCACCGGCCATTCAACTCAATAGCTGAATCAATTGAAATACTGAAACCTGATGTTGAAAAAGTTATTAAAAAGACATTAAAAGACATGAAAACTTTATAATTTTATATGGGAGTGAAAATGAATATGAAAAGACAAGATGAAGAACAAACTCCTTTCTGAGAACAGATCTTCATTTTATAACATCATTTCAAGATTTTTTGAATAGTGGGGTTTATGAAGAACTATCAAGACAAGAGGAGGATGTTGAAATAATACATTGGTAGGAAGTGGATTCAATATTTAAAAAATCATCTTTTTAGATATACACATTCTAAAATCAAACCCTCTTAAAGCTTCTTCTTATATTGATATTACCAAAAGAAATAAAACTAAGAAGGCAGTTGTTAATATTAAGAACAATGATAATAAATGTTTTCTCTGGTCTGTTCTTGCTCACTTACATCCACCAAAATGTAAATTCAGAAAGAGTAAAACAATATATGAAATATGAGAATGACCTTGGACATTAAAGATTTTAAATTCCCAATGCACAACAGATATTCCTAAATTTGAGAAAAAGAATAATCTTTCTATTTAATGTATATGGATTAACGGATACAAACAAAGTTCAAATATTAAAAATTTCAAACAACTATAAAAATGAAGAAACACACATTGATCTTTTATATTTTAGTGTTGGAAAGAATTCACATTACACATACATCAATAATTTATTCAAGATTATCTCTTCTCAGGTATTCAGAACAGCAAACAAAATATATCCTTGTAAGCGATGTCTTATTCATTTCATACAAAAGAAACGATTAGAACAACATTCAAAATATTGTAGTAATCATAAATCAGCTGTAATTACAATGCCTAAACCTGGTGAAAAGATTCTTTTGAAGATTATAATAAATCTATGATGCACCCATTTTGTGATATACGCTGATTTTGATGTATCCTTAAAAAGATAAATACTGCTTCTCTTCATCCAAAGAATCATATACAAATAAATATCAAAAAAACATATTCCTTGTGGTTCTGTTATTATATCAAATCATCTGTTGGAGAAAAGTATAATAAACTTGAACTTATGTGGAAAAAATGCTTCACAAGAGTTTGTAAAACGATTAGAAAAGGATTGTATAAGACAACTAAATTAATGAAGAAAACAAATGAACCGATGAAATTAACCAAGAAGAAAAAATTAGAATTTAGGAAGAACAATATCTGTCATATTTGTGAGGAGGAAATTGAGGAGTCTAAAGTTAGGGATCATTGTCATCTTACTGGTAAATATAGAGGTCCCGCTCATTCCTGTTGTATCTTAATTATAATTACCTTCTTTATTCCAGTCTTTCTTCACAACAGGCCAACTATGATACACATCTATTTATAAATGAACTTTCAAAAACACCAGGGAATATTTCTGCCATAACAACACAAGTCAAAAGTATATTTCATTGTACAAAAATGATATTCACAAAACCTTTAACTCGTATAGGTTTCTAGATTCTTACAAGTTATATGGAACACCACTAGCCAACAGCATCAAATCTAAGCTCCACAGGCCTCTTTTCCAAATCTTAATTCATTCTTTCAAAAGAGGAAATTCTAACTAAAGAGGAAATTCAGATTAAAGAAGGAATTCAAAGTAAGAGGAAATTCTTAATTATGAGGAAATTAATGAAGAAATTCTAACTGAAGATGAAATTCTAATTATAAAGAAAATTCAACAATGAATGAAATTTCTAACTAAAGAGAAATTTCTGATTATAGATGAAATTCTGTTAAGAGGGAATTCTAACAAGAGGAAATTCAAACAATGAATGAAATTCAAAGTAAAGAGAAAATTCTTACAAGTAAGGGAATTTATCCTTATGATTATATGATTCATTTATGAGATTTTAAAGAAAAACACAACTTCCTTCAAAAGAAAGTTTCTATAACCTTTATGAAAAAGAGATAAAGTGATAAGGAATATAAACACGCCAAAAATTTGGAAATATTTAAGATAAAGAACCTTGGAGAATATCATGATTTGTATCTAAAAACAGATGTTTTATTGTTAGCTGATGTGTTTGAAGCTTTTAGATCACTCTGTCATAATAAAAATTGTTATGGATTAGATCCTGCCCACTATTTCACCAGCTCCTGGTTTAGCTTGGAGTGCAATGTTGAAATGACAAAACCAAGATATAGATTTAATCAGTGATTGTTAGATATGCTTTTGATGATTGAGAAGTCTAAGAGAGGTGGAATATCACAAGTATGTTCAAAAAGATATGCTAAAGCAAATAATAAATATCTTCCAAATTATGAGGTGAAAAAAGATAGTAATTATTTGATGTATTTTGATGCTAATAATTTGTATGGATGCGCAATGTCTCAATCTCTGCCTATGGTAAATGTTAGAGTGGGTGGAAGAAAAGGATTATGAAAAGGCTTTGATGAATATTGTTATTTTCTTCAAGAGGAATTTGAATTGAGGAGAAGAAGGTTATTATTTTGAAGTTATTTGAGGACCGAGTAGATCTTCATAATAAGCATAAAGACTCTTCCTTTTGCATGTGAGAAAGAAACCCCAAAGAAAGAATGGTAAGTGATATCATAAAAGTTTTAATATTAAAGGAAACATACAGAAAAGTTATAACAACATTTATGATAAAGAGGGATATGTTTTGCATCAAAGGAACTTGAGACAATATTTAACTGCTGGGTTGAGAGTTGCCTAAAATTCAGTAGAGTTTTTAAAATTTAAACAAAGTCCTTGGATGAAAGTATATTAAATTCAATACAGATATGAGAGCAAATACAAAAGTAAAATTGAAGAGGACTTTTATAAATAATGAATTAGCTGTATTTGAAAGACTATGGAAAATGTTAGAAACAGGCAAAACATTAGATTCGCAACATCTTGGAAAGAAGCTTCTAGATTGATAAATAAACCAAGTTTGAGAGAGAAGAGTTTTTTCAGAGAACTTTTCTGCTATTCATATGGAAAAAGGAAAGTATTTGTAATGGATAAACCAATTTATATTGGAACAGCAGTTCTTGATTTATCAAAAGATATTATGTATGATTATTTGTATAATGATTAAAGAAAGAGTATGGGTGAAAATGTTTCATTGTTGTATATGGACACTGAATAGCTTTATTCTAGATATAAAAACTGATGATGTTTATAATGATATGAAGAAAAAATATTGGAGTGTATGATACAAGTTAATTTTAGGAAGAAGAGTGAGTTATTCACAAAAAGAATGAAAAGGTTATTGGTAAGTTTTAAGGATGAGTGGGTGGAAAAGTAATGAGTGAGTTTATTGGATTGAGAGCAAAGGCATATGCTTATAATATGGTGATCAGATTGATAAAAGGTTAAAGGGAATAAGAAATATGTAATAAAGAAATCAATAACTTTTGAAATTATTATAATATGTTTGATGAATAAGAAAGGAAGAATATAGGAAAATGAATACAATAAGAAGTTATAAACATAAGATATATAGTGAAGAAGTAAATAAAAAGGCATTAGGAGCCTTTGATGATAAGAGATTTATTTTAGGAAATGGAATAGATGTGTTCCAGATATGGATATTGTATGATAGAGTGAATAGAATAGATTGTGTTCCATATGGACACAAGTTTTAACGATGGGAAGATGGGTTAGGGTTTTTAAGGGCTACCGCCCGTTTTTCACGGTATATAAATGGTCGAACCAAGTATTAATCAAACTAAAGAGTGGAGAAAATCTCAGTCTTGGTATATAAATGGAAAACATAATGAATGTGGAAAATATCAATATGTCTTATTGAAAAATAACTAAAACAAAGGTAAATAAAACAAATAAGCTGAATCAATTTAAAAACCAATGAGTTATGAGGATGTAAAGAAAATAATAAATTATCCTGAATGGACTGAAAAATTTGATGGTTATCAATGAACAATGGAAAAACAATTTACTATAATCTCAATGATATGCAACTCAGGAGGTGGTCAGATGAGATCATTAAGAGAAGTATATCATTTTCGTAATGGCACAAAAGGGGTATCTTAAAAATATAAAAGATTCAAATGTTTGTTTTTAAATATTTTAGATGGGGATTATTGTCAAAGAAAATTAAACTATTGAAGGAATTTGAGAAATGAACAAATGTTTATAGGTTCAATGAGTGAGCTAAACAATATCACTTGGTTATTGAAAAGAGTGTCCTAGGCTACAGTTTCAGATATTCTTCAGAATCACCTTGAACAAACACATTTACTACTTGAACCAATCTTTATCTTGTCCATGGTATGAATAGAGTGCCCTAGTAAAAGGGGAGACAAACAAATATACCTTGGGATAAAAAGGGGGTGTTATTTTAGGGGAAAAAAATATGAATCGCTGAAAATCCCCCATTCATTTACATGGGGGAAAGTGAGCCAGAATCAGTATTATTCACTCCTACTAAGGGGTACAATCTCCTAATCTACGCTAACATTCATTACATCTGAAACTTACCCCGGAGCTTGCCAAAAACGCCTCACACTTTTAAACTTATCGGCTTTCTAAAAAACCATGATTCCCTTCGCCTGTGTTGGCTGTCCATTATAAATTTGGGCCTTTGCCCTTCAAATTTTCATTCGTGCCCTCGCACCAATTTCCTGGCTGTGGGCAGCGTGGCTTCAACTGCGCAGGAACTCCCCTCTGCCGATACTCTAACCATGCACCCCCAGGCCCGCAGGCTGCCTCCGAGGCCTAGCCTGCCTTCCTACAACGCGGGGGTTGCCCTCTTGGCATTGCCCCCCTCGATGCCCACGTGGCCGTGTTTGATGCCCCGGGTCCCTTCGGAGGGCGCCCGTGCCCACTACACTGCCCCCGTGGCATTTGGCGCTATGGGTCCCGTTTTCCGACGGTCGCCCGTGCCCACTACACTAAACCCGGCCCTCTTGGCCGACTACATAGAAGACCATCGTCGTTGCCCGGAGGTGGCCCACTAAACAAAACTCACCTTCCCACAGCCACCGCTCCAGCCGGCTCCAATGAACTCACTTGCACCCTCCAAACGCGGTTTCGTGCCTTCTCTCGACACCAACAAAAGACCTCCTGTTAGTAATTCGAATAACCCACTAACTAACATTAACGACTGACCCCGGGGTCACTTGGGTGGGAATCACTCCTCCCCAATCAGTCATCACACCATTGCATACCACATTCGCTCCACTCGGCACACTGGCCCATTGTCCACACTCATTCCTCACACACTTTCCATTTCACAAACTCACACCAGCACACTCTATACTGCCATCCTCCTAATTAAATCCCCTAACTAACTCGTGCTCCCTCGTCATCCTTAAACTCATGCACTTTCATTTACTCTACATAGCTAAAGCTACGTTCTCCACTTACACATTTCCAGTTCTCTCCGTGTCTCCAAAATCCAACAAATTCCCATTTCCTAAATCTGAACTACAAATCCTCAACTTAATCCCATTCCAACGGGCTCCATGAGAGAACAACCAACCCATGTTCCCCAGAAGCTCAAAGTCAAACTATCGCGACACGACCATCCTCCAAACTTAGTAGTTCCTGTGCCCCCTGACCAGGGGGTGTTCCACCCCTTGCCCAGGGAAAGTCCTGTTCACCTACGAAAGCGAGGCTTGCATTTTTTTTCTTCAATGCGCTGCACCCAGCGCGCACAAATCGCAACTGACGCTCTTCTCCCGTCTGGACTCATGGCAGCTATTCGCGTGATCTCGCCACCCTCGTCCTTTAATCTGGACTGGCACCATCTCCGGCAGGGATTTTCCTCCTGCCTGGATTCCACGTCATTGCACCACGAACGTCAACCCCTGCGCATCCAAAGCAAACTCGCGTTTCGAGGGGTTCCCACACGCGACACATGTGCTCTGCTCGTCGAGAGTTCAACAACATCCCGCCTTGTGAGAACCCATCCGGTCAAATTCAAATCCAGCCGAGCTTCTGTCCGTGCCGCGGGATCTGGCTAATACCACACACCCGCGTGCGTTATGGACCGGGCTTACACTCCCAGTCAGGAGCGCGCACTGGTATGGCGGCCTTCGTGCCGTTGCCAGCACGGACCCCCGCACGCGCTGCCGTCAGCAACACACCGGCAACTTGGTCCCAAACAGCTTCGGCCGCTAAAACGGCCCTTTGTCCCTCATCTGTCGCATTATCTGTCGTCGCCATTTAACAGCGCACACTCCTTTCGTGGCCACGACGTCAACACACACCTCACAATTACACAGGACATGTTACGGTTGCGGTCTCCCGCATTTGCTAACCGCATCTTCCCCTCATACGCCACCACACACGACACGGGTCCTGTCACACGCGGTGCTTCATCCACACGAGTGTTTCATCCACAGACGCGGGTTTTCATCCACACAGCGGTGTTTCATCAACGACCGCGGTGTTTCAGATTCCACTACGCGGTGCCTCATCCACACGCGGTCCTCAATCCACACGCGGGTGCCTCAATCCCACAACGCGGTCCTCATTCACACGCGGTTGTCATTTCTCCACTAAGTCGGTGTTCATACACCACGCGTGTATCCCGCCTCATCCACAACGGGCCTATCCCGTTTCCTCATCCACACGCCGTTTTCATTCCACACCGGTGCCCTCAACGCGTTCCCTCCACGGTAATCCACACGTCGTTCCGGTTCAATCCACACGCGGTTCTTCATTCCACACGGCGGTGCCTTCATCCACACGCGGGTGCCTCATCCAACGCGGTGCTCTCAGTCCCACACGCGGTTCTCTCAATCGTTTCTCCACACGCGGTTTCATCCCACACGCGGTGCCTCATCCACACAGCGGTTCCTCATCCACACCGGCTATCCGGTGCCTCATCCACACGGCCTCCCGGTGTTCACCACGCGGTTTTCACCACTACGGTTCATCCACACGCGGTGCTCATTCCACATAGCGGTCCTCATCACACGCGGTGCCTTCACTACCTTCACTATCCAATGCGTGCCTGATCCAACAACGCATTCGGTCTCACCGAACACAGGTCTCCACACATGCCCACCACACACGTGACTTCATCCGACATATGACGCTGGAACAAACGCTGTCGGCAATCCATTGACCCACCACACGCAACACCTGCAAGACGGGTCCCGGGGTTCCATAACCCCCAAGCCCACGTGCACCCGTTCGCAGCAACTGCACGCCCTCTACCGTCGCAAGGCTCAGACCGGACTCTCCTCGTAGCCGTGATCCGCCTCAAGGGGGCACAGTCCCTCCCCTCGCATTCCTGAAAGGAAGGGCCATCCTGCTGCAAACAATCGCCGTCCCAACACATTCACCAGCTCACCTCATTGTCCTCCACTGACCTGTGTGTGGTGTTCGGTTTTTATCTACGTCTCCTATTCTGTTCTGTTTCTGCATTTCGTTTTGTCACTCTTTCGTTCCTATTATTTCTCATCGTCCTGCGGCTCCTTACCGTTCCGTTCCCCTTTTAATTCCCCTCACGGCATGCGTTCGCGTCTCATCTCATTTTCCTCCACCGGCGACACATCCTCACTCCCCCAGCTTCGCCTTGCAGCACGTGGCGCGCCATTATGCCCGCCTTGAGCATCGCCCACGCTCCGCATTCCCTCCCGCATTTCTTCTTCGTTTTCATTTTCGTTTTCATCTCGAGTGCGTTTCCATCCCATTTTTTGCCCCAGCAATAATTTCTAATACTGGCCCATGTCAGGTGCCCGGTGGCAGTTCGCTTCGCCCATTATCCGCGCGATCCGCCGGGGACCAGGATGGATTTTACGGTCGGAGGGGGGGGGGGTGTCCCATACCCGCGGCCCCCGCCCGCGCGCCCCATTGCGACTCTGCATTGGTTTGTGGGGGTGTTCAACCTTGCAAATGGGCATGTTCTGCTGCATGGTCCATTTCGTCCTTGAGCCATTGTTTCTAACATTTCCTAAAATTCATTATCTGCCCCCGTTCGCTCCCGTTCGCCTTGAACCGCCATCTTGCCTTAACGGAAATAATTAAAAAGCTTCGTTTTTTTTTTATGGATCCGGAGGTCGCTCGGCACGACCCTTGATCCGGCTTCTTTAATTTTGTTGGGGCGGGAGAGTTTGTCACCCCGCTCTCGAACACCAGTGTTTGTAGAATCGGACGTCACGGATCAAATTGCGTTCTATATCTCAACGGAGCCTCGATGCTTCGTTGGATCCGATTATCTTTATCGTCTATTTTAAAAACCAACTATATTCCGGCAATACGAAGATGGCATTCAATTGGGAGGAATGGCAGCAACGAACAGTTTCATTCACACAAGGACATTTATTATAATAAAGCACGGATATGCAATTAAACAAGCAAAAACACGTATGCACATTATACAAGCAACAAAAGACGACAAAAGAACTACAACCGTCTACTTATTATGTAGCAGTCACTTGCACTTAAACAGCAGTTCTACTTATTAGAACGGGCCCAACGGACACACGATACGCACACACACACCCAAAGAGATGTGCAGAGGCCCTTTTAATAACGAGCTTCCAGCTCGGGAGAAACAGGTGAAGGCGAAACTCAGAACCTAATCTCGAACCTCTCCACCTCGTGTGCTTCAAAGTGTCGGACACCGGGCGTCCGCGAATCCTTCCCACGCTTCTCAAACGTGCTGCGTTGAAGAGGCCGCCGATCCTTCCGTCGATGCGCTCGCTCCCCGAGGAACCAACCTCCCATGCTTCTCAACACGTGCCAGTGGAGAACGAGGCACCGATCCTTCCCGTCCGATGGTGCGTCTCCCCGAGGAACCACTCCCGCTTTCTCAACTACGTGCTCGTGGAACCGAGGCGCGCTTCCCTGATCCGTTTCCCAGGCACTCACGTTCTAACGTGCGGTGCGCCAGTCCTTCCCGTCGAACGCCGGGAACCACCTCCACGAAGAGGTCGATGAGTCGCCACCAAGCCGGGACGAACAAAAATGGAAACGAAGGGCCTCCACGAACCAAGAGAAGAAAGCGCACCAATCGCAGACTCGGAGCCGAAGCGACCGGGCTTAACTCCTCCAAGCAAAAGCAGCTCGAAGCAAAAAGCCTCCTCCCGAGCCAGGCCTCAGCCGAAGCTCACCGAGTCAGCCGAAGCAAAAAGCTTCCGAAGGCCTCAACCATAACTCAAGCCAAACAGGACCTGAAGGTCTGCTGAACGGCTGCTACTCTCTCCGAAGCAAAAAGCTTCCTGCCCAAGAACAATGAAAGGATCTCGTCCTTATCCTTCTCCGCACCCCTCCACCACGCCCTGGTGACTCATGCCCTCATGATCCATCCCCCGCTCAACGACGGGTGGGAGGGAGTTGTTGCATCATGATCACGGGACGACAGGATCTTCATGCTCTTTGCAGAAGAGGGGGAGGGATGTCTCCATTGTTCGTTCCCTAACTATTAAATCGATCCGTAGCGCATCCAATCGATTTCTGAACATTTACACAATGGAAGGTGAGCTATCTCGGGAACAAGCACTTATCGACATAGC
>JAXMNL010001806.1:0-13146 GCA_035128595.1 Eptatretus atami
AGAGGGAGATTCAGAAGGCATTCCATTCGCAACTTGCAGCGAACAAAGTGCAGATTTTAATTTCTTACCTCCCAATTTTTTGTACTGAAAACATTAATGCGCACTGGCCATCCTCTAGCTCGTATTCCATATGTTGATAGCCGATCAATTAGTCAAAAGCAGAATAGTAAAAACAATGGGGAAACTTATATGGAAGACAATGATATTGCTGAAGATATCATGCTGGATGATTACTTTCGAATTATCTACAGCGTGGATCGATTTCAATGATATGCTGAGCTCTACATTCTCACAAAATTCTGGAACAAGTTCTTCTGGAAGTGCAACATCAGTAACTGATGGAATCAGTATAATCTCAGAATTCTTGCTGCTGTGAATTAGGCAACTTGACTTTACAGTTATTAACTGCTTCTATTGTTATAATTCTTTATGTTCATTTCTACTTTAATATATATATATATTATGCTGGATGAAAGCAAGGAGAAGACTAAAGTTAAGCGAAAAAAGTTGGTTAGCAATTTCTCAACATATCGGGAGGTCATTCGCTTAATGTATTCTTGCTTTATCGGCTGCTAATCATTACTTTGAAAAGTGTCAGTAGGACAGTTATTGTGAAGTACGGCACTAAAGAGAAGTCGAGGTCTCTAATCTATAAAACTTCAGTGTCCTCTACATATGCCCGATGATGGATGATTGTGCGAATAGTATTCTGCATTCTCGTTAGATGTACCTTTGATATTCATCTCGCTCCACATGAACGGAGAACATATATGTACGGCTTGGAAATTCGCATTACATTCCATATAAGGTTTTCCCTGTAGGTGAGATAGTATTTCTTTAAGTTCTATGTGTAAGTTATGCTTGCCAAGACCCATTGTTTAGAGGGAATATAGTGTGATGTCATCGATGCTGCGATCTTTTGGAGTTGGGCGTTCTGTGTCGCTTGTATTTTCTCGAAACCTGAACCATCTTACAGCAACTCATCAACATAAAAAGCAACCCACTTGTCATTACGCCAACAACATCAACGTAACCGCCACCACTGCTAAACGCAGCACCGACAACCCTCACAACCACGCCTATGCACTTACCACGCTACCTACATTCTACGAACGCTATCTCATCAGTCAGTCTAGGACGTACACGGTTGTGTGCGTTGTAAGTGCTGTCGTATACGGCTTTCGCCTCGCGCCACAAGACGCAGGTGGAAGGAACGAAGGGAACGGCGTTTTCTCCACTCTCGAAGCGCCTCGAGGAGGGTGGAGCCGATGGAAGAAGGGGCGGGGCGCCGGGGTTATGAGACGCGGAGGCGGGCTGAGGCTTTGAGCCTCCTGCTTCGTCGTCGACTGCTTCTCTGTCTCCGGGGGTTCGTTGATTTTTCTGGTTCGTCGCTCGCTCGTCTCTGCTGCTTGCCGGTTCGGCGTGGAGCTCTCCCTGTCGGTCGGTGATCGGTCCAATGGCGTGCGGATCCTGGTAGGCATCGAGGCGCGCGGAGAGGCCCGCCGGACACAGGCTCGAGCGGGGATTCACGGCAGATGGACTGGTCGCCGGATGACTTCGAAATACCGGCATGTGAAGTCGACTTCATTTCTTTTGGGGCTTTTGTGTGAACGTGTGTGTGTCGTGCTGTGCCTATGTCTTGTAAGTATGTATTGTGTTAAGTGCCGTGTGTCTGGTTAATTTGGTATTAGCTCTTGCGTCTTTTGTTCTATTGAATATGATCATTTCTTTAATTATTATTTTGCTATAAAATTATGTGCTATACGTGGTTGCTGGTGTCGTTGTGTAATTAAAATGGCGTCGTTGTTGAATTCTTCCCGCGGTCGCTGCGTCTCTTCGTGTGGTCGTCCATGTCTTGTTTCAGTTGTAAGGTTCGGTCGTGGGCTAATCCGCTCTGTATTAATCTGAACGTCGTCGAAGGCTCGATCGATAACACCTGCTCGTGTTATCCTCGTTAGCCCGGAACGAGTCCTGTTAAACGTATCGTGTCCGAAGTCGCTGTGTCGAGGTAAATCCTCGGTAGGTTATACCGCTGCGGGTACTAGCGTATATCGACTTTCGCGATTTCACCCTTCGTGCGGGGTAGCATGTCGGAATTGGGGTGTGGTGGGCGGAAGGTCATGCGGTGACTTGGATCCCCGGCGTTTAGCCGGGAGGTGTACGGCTGAATTGGTCCGTCCGTTGGGCGAGCGGTCGGATGAGTCAGTTTTTTTTGGCTTGATCGCTACGTTCCGACGGCGCCGCAATTCGAACGACTGGTGTATAGGATGTGATGTGCGAATCCCTTCCGGTCTCTAGCTAATTCACTGGAATCGTTCCAGTGGGTGATGGGGGCAGCGACGCCGATTCCGTCTATTAGAGCGATTAAAATAAACTTACGTGGAATAGAGGCGTCTTCAAGGTGAGGGGGAGCCGGGGGTAATATGAAATGTATGTGTGTAAGTAAATGTGGATTCTGCCGGGATGGTACTACTGTAATCGTGTGAATCTTATCGGGGGAGCTGCACGCATCATTTCTGAGCATTGCCTTTGCCGGCAACTGGGAATGGTCTATATTTTGTGGGCGGTGCTACCGCCGAATTTTTTCTCCGGCCTCTTGCAGTCGGAGCACGGAGTCGAGCGGTCATTATTTTATTTGTGCTTGGTCTGTTAATGGTCGCAATATCGATGGCACGACACGGGGCGTCGACGTCTGCAACACCAATTCGGCGCGAGTGGGCTAGAATCTTATGGAAATGGCCAAAGAGTATAGATAGAATCACGTGGAAGGAAGATAATGAGAAAAGAGTTGTAGAGATGAGAAAGGAATTAGAAAGAAAGGCTCTGAGTTACAAATACGAGCGAAGATGTTGAGTGAGATAGAACGAGAACTGGACGAATGAATACTGTTAGGACAACACTTACAAATCGAATCAGCTGGAACGAAGGCCCAGATTAAGGAATGAGATTGCCAAGAAAGAGTAATGATGGAAGTAACGAATGAGACTAGAAGAACGGAAATCGATCAATGGAGAGGAAACACGAGATTGCAGTTTAATGAGGAACAAGAAAGAGTCCTGAAAGAACAAAGGATACGACAGGAGTGAAGAAACGAAGTCAGCCACTGAAAGAAATCAAGAGATTACGAATGAGGAACAATGAGAGACAGGTGGAATCGAAAAATGAAAGAGTATGAATTGTTTGAAGTATTGAACGACAAAAGGAAAAATAAGTTGGAATAGCGAGGAGATAGTGAAGGAGCAACGAAATGAAGCAGGAACGTGGAAATGAGGAGTATGGAGAGGGGAAGGAAACGAGAGGAACAATGGGATAGAAACAATAAGAACATGTAAGCTGAGGTTGCAACCAATGAAAAGAAAAGGCGAGGCTGGAGTGGGAGGAGATAGACAGAACAGCGAATTGAAACACAGGATAGGGAATGGCCAATTGAAAGAATACGATGAGATTGGAAATGATGAGCAGGAGAAATTGTTGGGAGAGTAACAAAAACAAAACGAGTTGAAATTAATGAACTGGAATGGATGGTAGAAGTATGGCCAGAGACAACGAGATAAGACACGAGGTGAGAAAGGAGATTGGGAGGGAGATGAAAGAGAGCAATGTAAGACGGAAAGCAAGGATGAGTACCGGAGATCCTGAAAGAGCAAGGAGTGAACAGAGCGAAGGACGGGGAGCGACTTAAGGAGAAGCAAGGTTGACCTAATGTAAACGATATAGGGAAAGACGCCAGAAGAAGCATGGAGTCTAATAGTACAACGAGGAACAACAACATAATAAATGTATATAGACACGAGTGAAATGAATTGGGAATGGAGAAAAAGAACAATATGAACGGAACAAGATGAGGTACGCCGATAGATTCTGAAAGGGCAAGGAGTGAATACAGAGGGATTAGTGACGGGAGCTGCTTATTAGGAGAAGCAAGTGTGACCTAACGGTAAGTAAGGGAAAGAGCTGCCAAAGAAAGCACAGAGCTCTAATAGACAGCGAGGAGAACAACAGAAACTACAAATGTACAGAGCGGGGAGGTAAGAAATATAGAGGAAGACTGCACGATAAAAGAACGGGGTTAGAAGGAAGAAACACACAACAGAGTAGTGGAGTGATATGGGGTGAAGCTCTGTCGGAGTCGTGTGGAGAACCACGGGTGTGAGCAGCTGGATGGCTGCCCTCCAAGGATACGAGGGGAGGGAGTTTGCCCTTGAGGCGAATCACGACAGGTGGGTTCGTGTGCGTGCCAAGGGATTGAAGGGAACGAGTGCTGTGGATGAGGTGCACGGCAGCTTGGGGGTATAGAGGCCTCGGAAAACCCTTGTGGGACGATCGAATGCGCCCAGTGTGGGTTGTCAGGGCGTGATGTGTTTTGCGAAGTGTGCGGAGATGCGTGCTTTCAGTCCCCGCATTGGTGGTGGTGAGACCCCTGTGGAATGTGGAAGGTCTGGGTGTTGAGTGTAGATGTCCGTGTGACATGGGAGACCGTGTGTGCGTAAGGTCTTGTCATGTGAGGGAGATGTCGGTACGGCATGCGCGTGAGCCACGCAGTCCGCGGTCTCCCGGTGTGGAGTGTGTTGGAATGGAGTTATGTGCGTCGTGACACGCATTGGTGTGCGTGGGTTGAACGGAGACGACGGCGGACATGTAAGGGACCAGGCCAAGAGTAAGTCGGCTGTATGTGTGGAATGGGGACGCGCCCGGGTTCACCCAGCAGCGAGCGCGGCGTCCGTGCTGTGCAGTCGCAGAGTACCCCACTACGTGTGTGCTCGCCTTGCGGGAAGTGAAGCCCGGTCCCGGATAAACGCCAGCGGTTGGTTTGCCGATCCAGGGACGACAAAGGGTTGGCAGGATATCGGAATTGGTACCGGATGGGTTTTCTTCACGCGAGCCTTGTGTTAGGCCCAAGCGGGCAGTTAGCTACATGTGTTCGGCGTGGGGTGAGCCCCTCGCGGAGTGCGCAGGGTTGTTTTGTGTGGGGGTGTGCGGGTGACCGTCTAATGGCTGCACTAGGGTTGGATATGCCGGAAGAGGGTGAAATCCGCTGCCGGATGGACTGTCTCACGAGTGATCGAGGTATCACGTTGCAGTCTTGCATGGACGTCAATCGGGGAAAGGTGCAGAGCGCAGGCTGTGAGTTTGCCGCGCTGATGCTGCTGGCATATTGAAATCAAAATTACTGGATAGCAAGCCTCGCTTTCGGTGCAGGATTCCCTGGGCAAGGGGGGAATAGACCGCCTTAATCTGGCCAGGATACACTAGTTAAGGGGAAGGGTTAGCTTGAGTTAGACCGATTGATGGGTCAGGGGTAGTTCCTCATGAGTCCGTGGGAATGATTGTTTAAGAGGATTGTAGTGAGCTTTAGGATGGGAAAATAGATTTTTGAGGAGTTTGGAGACAGTGACAGACAGTGTAGTGTGGTAGAGGGGACGTACTGTAGCTGACTAGTGTTAAATAGGAATGTGCTATTAGTTTAAGGGAGCGAGGTGGGGAGTAGAGGTAGGTTAGGGGCGGTAATGAAGGATGGCAGGATTCAGCGGATGTGGTGTGGTTGAAAAGTTTGTGGTGGAGAACGTGTTGGAGTGGGTGAGTTGCCACGGGTCTGTGGTGAGTGGTAGGCGAGTAATGTGAATGCATGTTGCTGATGAGTGATTTGCGGCGGGAGGAAGTGACTCCGCCCAAGACACCCGGGGTCTAGTGTAGAGTGATGTTATGTTAAGTTAAATTGAAAATGGATGGGTTCGTTTGTTGTTGGTGGGGAATGTAGCCTCGAACCTCGATTTGGAGGGGTGATTGAGCCTGTCTGACGGGCTGGGAGCGTGGCTGCGAAACCGGTGATGTAATGCTGAGTGGGGTACCGGGACCGGGCTAGTCGGCCTGTGGGTGAGGTCCAAGGGCCTGGGGGCCGGATATGCGTAGTGGCAGGGTGCGCCTGCTTGGTGCGGGGGCCCGGAGCGCCGTAAGCCCGGTGGCAGTGTTCGTGGGCACGGGTGATCCCTTCGGAAAAGGGCCGGGCGCAGCACTGCCACGTGTGCTGTTCAGGGGAGTTGCCAATGGGGGCAACTCCCGTGTTTCAGGGGAGTGTAGGCTCGGAGGCAGTTGATGTGGGCCCGGGGGTCCATTGGGGGGCATTGCGGCAGAGGGTCGTGCTGCTCGAAGGGGAGTCCACGCGTCCCCCACGAAACCAGTGTTGAGGGCAGGGAGGAAAATTAGAGAGCGAGGCCGAAATTTGAGTGGACACTAACTGACAGGCGACGGGAAATCTGGTTGTTAGAGAACCAATAGTGTAAGCGAAGGCGCTTCGTTGAAAGCCCCGGGTATTTAACAGTTAATATGGTTTAGGGTAGATAGAAGTGTAACCCTCCGCACATCTCATTGCCCTGTCGCTCTTCAGTTGTGGGCTCGCTGCGACCCACGTTTGGGTTAGAGATCGCTGAGATCTGGGAGGCCATCTTGGGCTGGTTGGCGTCGACATTCAGGCGACCGTAGTCTCCGCTTATCCCGCCTCCGGGAGGAAGCGTAGTGGGTTGGGAGTAGGCTAGGTGACAGAATAGGTTAGTCCGAACAAGGACGATAAATGGGGGTTAGGGGACGATTTATTAGTGGAGTGAGGGATGGAAATAAAAACAAACAAAAAATTGATTGGGGCTAAATTGGTTTTTCATCATTAATGGGAGTTGGGTATGTACAACGTGTACAGTGTCAAAGGATAGGTGGGTAGGGAGACAGTAGGGTATGATCCGAGCCGCTCTGTCTGCGAGTGGCCACACCACCGCACTCCCTCCACCATACCTGCAACTGCATGGCCAAGAGGCCGGCAACTTCATCGGCTGCTGCGTTTGCTGCGAGGCCTGTACCGCCGGATCGTCAGCAGTTGGTTTTGCTGCAGGCCTGGTGCGGTCGGATCGTCCGACGGCTGTTTTTCTAGCAAGGCCTGTGCGGACCACTTCGTCTGACCGGCTTGTATGCCCTGTTTTGGGCCAATGCCATGCCCACGCCACATCTGGTTCTTTTGCGTTGCCGCGTCAAGTTTTGATTTGCCCCCTGTTCATTGTATCTCCATGTCGCTGCTCAGGATCTCGCAAGCATCAGTTTTTGCAAGCTGCAGGAACTGTTCTTGTTGGAGCTGCTGAACATCGGGCCTGGCAGTGGCGGCCGTGCATCACGGTCTTTTCTTGAGCTCTCATTCCTTTTTCCTGCAGAGTCCATTGATGCCTGGGCCATGGAGGTAGTGTCAAAATATAGAGGTTAAGATGCTATCTGTATTGGTATATAATGAGTGTGCCCGGCAATGTATGTCTTAGCGCGCAATTTTATTTAAGTCGTCTGAATGGTGGAGTTGTGTTAGCTTAAGTTACTTCAGCCTGCTCAGGTTATTATTTGGGGACACGAATACCATGAATGGTGCATCTCGTCAAGGGATCAGCTAGGTAAAGACCTACTAGGGGAGAACTAACACAATGATGGACAGCGATAATTTGACGACTCGGGACGATGTGTAAAAAAGGGGAGGGGGTAGGTTACGGGCTGTGGAAATTCGCTAATTACAGCCTATAAAGGTCGTAGTGAGATATATTTTCATTAAGTACTATGGTTATTAGCCAGACGCAATTGTTTAGCAGGGAATTAATGTGATTCATTCGGCTGCGATCTTTTGAGTTATGGTCGTTTTTCTGGTCTGCTTTATTTCGAACCACCACTCTTCCAAACGCAACCAAAAAACAACGCAACCACACTTCTAACGCCACAACGAACAACGCTAACGCACGCCACCGACTGCTAACAACGCCAGCAACCACACCTCACTAACACGCCATCCATCTCAACCACGCTACTTACAGCCAACTGACCGCATCTCTCAGGCAAGTCTACGTACGAGGTTTGCGCGTTGAAGGCGTCGAACGGCTTCGCCTCGCCCCCGACAGTATACGCAAGGTGGGAGGTGAACTGAGAGGGAACGCCCCCTCTTCTCTGAACGCTCGAAAGGAGGTGGAGCCGAGAACGGGCGGGGCGCCGGGCGTATAAGAACGCGGAGGCGGCTGAGGCTGAGACTCTCCTCTTCGTGTCGTCTTCTGCTGCTCGGGTTCGTTGATTTCTTCTGGTTCGGCCGCTCGCTCGTACTGCTTGTCCCGGGGTTCGGCGTGAGCTCTCCTGTCGTCGTGCTCGGGTCCATAGGCGTCGATGAGGCGTAGAGCGCGAGGGCGCGCCGGAGAGGCCTAGCCTGACCACCGCTCGGAGCGGGGAGTGCACGGCAGAGGGACGGTCCCGAGGATCACCCGAGGGAGTCGACTTCCAATTTCTCTTTTTGTGGTTTTGTGTGAACGTTGTGTGCGCGCGCCATGTCTTGTAAAGTAGTATTGTTTATATGGTCCGTGGTGTCGCGTTATTCGGCTAGTAGCTCTGCGTCTTTTGTTTTTCTATTTGATGATATGTGCATTTTTTAATTATTATGTGTTGCTATAAAATAGGTGCTTACGTGTGCTTTGTGTCGTCTGTGTAAATAAATGCGCCTTGTTGATTTCCCCGTGTCGCTGCGTCCTTCTGTCGTTGGTCTCCATCTTGTTTCATGTAAAAGGGTTCGTGCGTGGGCTAATGGCGCCGATATTAATTCCGAACGTCAAGGCCATGACGATAACGTCGGTAATCCGCGTTAGTCGGAACGAGCGCTTAAGCGGATCGTGTCCGATATCGGTTCCTGTGGCGAGGTATCATATCTCGGTACGGTACTCCGCGCGGGTATGTAGGTATATCGACTTCGGCGATTCACCCTATTTCCGCGCGGGTAGAAATTGCGGACTGGGTTGTGGTGAGGCCGAAAGGTCCACCCGGACTGGATCGGCGTTATGCCGGGAGGGTCACGATGAATTGTCCGTCCGGTGGCGACGCGGTCGCGATTCGAGTCACGTGGCCGACGACGACGACGGCGCGAATTCGCAACAATATTGTTTAGCAGAGTTTGCTGCTAATATACAACTGGTGGAAAAGAAGTTGCTGCAGATGAACCATGTTCTGACATTCTGGATAATGTAATGCTGACACTAAAGGATACACACAATTACTCTTCTCAATGGGCTGGGAATTATGAGGAAGAGGAAAAGAGAGGTGGTCATCAGATTTCATAAGGAAAAGTCGGATGGAGAGGAAAAATACAGAGGCCTACTAATGTTGTATCACCCCTGGAGAAACGAGGAACAGGATATCATGCATCATCATGCCTCATACAGAGGACATTATAACCAATGTTAAGGATAGCATAGATGCAAATGAAAGCAGATATTCCAGGATGCAAATGAAATTGAGAGGGTTTGTGATTTGATCGCTTGGACCACAGAACATGCATGGGATGCAGTTGCTCCTGGAGCTGAAACATGAACAAGCTCAGCAGGTGACTATTTTTTCTATTGTAATGTATGAACAAAATTATAATATTCTTTATCGAAATACATATACATCATTCACATTAATGTATTAAGTCTACCACTTTCATTTAGTTACAATTAGTACTAATAACCTTCTTAGATATTTTGGTTTACTAAATTGGTGATATACTCAATAGGAAGATGAAGGCACAGTGGAAAACGACAACATGTCTCCGACGATGCTGACAACAACATTGACTTGGCTCTGAAATAAGCGAGCAAGGTCAGACCTTCAAGCACGCTTCTCCTCTGAAAAATTGCCACTGTTGATGACATCACAACAATACAGGGCTTGATGAGAACACTGAACAAAGAACAGCTCGAAGTTTTAAAACTGCATCGCAAGTGGCAAAGACATGGTCAGGCTCTTAAACATAATGAGCCACAACCAGTGTAAGAATCTTCTTGACGGCCAGGAGGGGTTGGCAAGAGCCACATCATCACAACTGGTACATTATGAAACGATGAAACTTCTTAAGCTCTCTCTGGATACTTGAACCAGAAGAAATCCCAGTCATTATAACCGCATTACTGGACGGCAGCTTTTGGAATTGAAGGAATGACTTTGCATTCTGCTATGTGCTTCACTGCTGCGCGGAGCAAGAGGAGTACCAGCCACTGAGCAGTGGAAAACTCAACACAATAAGGTAAGATAACGAATTGATTTCGGCCCAAGTTAACTATTCTGCTCGTGTATCTCTTTAGCATTGGGATTAAGAGATGTGAGATGGATTAATCGCTTCAGTCAGTGGTAGTACTCTCAGAGTAGAATAGTTAACTTGGGCCGATGTGTTTGTTTTTCACATATTAATATCATCCCATTTCATCTGTTTCCTTGTCTGTTTATCTATCTGTTGAGAACTTCATTTTGTAACTTCCTAATAGCAATGCGGTTCCCAGAGATTGAGATGGTGATAATATATCTGAGTGTTTACTTTCAGGTCACGACTGGGAAAGCTGAAGCTGCTGATCATAGATGAGGTCTCTATGGTTGGTGCTGACCTGTTGTATCTATCCATCGCCCCTCCAGGATGTCATTGAAACAAAGACCTGATTCTAGATTTGAGGAATCAGTAATGGCTGTAGGGGCATCATATCAGCTGCAACCAGTTGGACAAAACCATGTGTTTGCCCTGCCATCAGACTATATTGCAAGCTCCACGGATCATTATGGGAAGAAAACTTCCGAATGATGGAACTCACTCAGAGTATGCGGCAAAAAGATGACAATGATTTTGCAGAGCTTCTAATGCGTGTTCGCAAAGCAACATGTCTGCAGGCGGACATCAACACCTTGAAGTCCAGAGAGATAACAAAAGACAGCCCATTATACCTGAAGATGCACTTCATGTCTTTAAAACCAACAAAGAAGTTGATGAGCACAACTTCTCACACATCAGAAAGCTTCCTACTCCAGTGTTTGACATAAAAGCCATCGACAAGAAAAAAGATGTGCAACTGGCTTGATTGATGTTGTGATATCAACTAAGTCTTCAGAAACTGGCGGATTGCGAGAGGTTGTGTCAGTAGCTGAGGAGGCCCGTATCATGGTACTGTCAACATTGATGTGTCAGATGGCTTAGCCAATGGTGTATGTGGCACTGTTGTTTCCATAGACATTCAGGGACAGATGTACATGCTATCCTGGCAAGTTTGACAGCAGCCGTGTTGGGAAGGATGCCATAGCCAAACAGCCACTACAAACAGACGTATCCTGGAGCTGTTCCCATAAAACGGCAGGAGGTCAAGTTCTACACCAGTCGAGGCAGGAGTTCTGTGCAGGCCACCCGTATCCAGTTCCCACTGTCACTTGCATGGGGCTGCACCATACACAAAGTGCAGGGAAAAACTTTAGACAAGATTGTGGTCTCAATGCAAGGAAATGGCCGTTATGCCTGGCAAGCCTATGTCGCCTTGAGTAGAAATAAAATGTTGAGTGGTTGTACATATTAGGGTTTGATGAAAGTGCGATTCGTGTCAACCAACTGTCAGAGAAGAATGAATCGACTGCAATACAATATTATCAACAAGTGACCCTCCTCATTCATGAGACTTGGTGATGATTGGCTAAAGATATGCTTGCTGAACGTCAGATCTTATCTTGAACATATACCCGATATGAAAAATGACATGACCATGAGAACAGCGGATGTTCTTTGCTTTGTGGAGACTTTCTACGAGAAGGACAAAAACTGGGCATTGATGCACAACTAATGCCTGAAATGAAATGTTTCGAGCTGAACGACCAGGCAACTTAGACAGGGGAGGCATAATGATCTTAGCACCACCAGAAATGTCTCCAGTGAGTCCCAACCAGGTATTAAAGGCATAGAATATAATCAGTGACGGTGGCAACACATAAGCAGAAAATAAAATTGTTACTGTGTACAGACGCCCACGCAAGTTCACCAGTGTTCAAGGAGAAACTACAAAATATCCTGGCATCTTTGGCACTAGACCAACTGACAGTTGTCCTGGGTGATTTCAACTATGACTTGTCAATGATTCAGAACATAACATTATTCGATTGATGGAGCAGTATGGATTTCAACAGAATGTGAAGGACCAACAACAGATTATGGATCACTGTTGGACCATGTTACGTAAACAAAGCAGTGGTTCAGTAGTCATATTGTGGACACCTATTATTCTGACCATGATTCAGTCATGTATCCATAAAACTTTAAGTCTCTTCACACATTATAATTACGTCAGGAGAGGAAAGATCATGAGACACTAATCATTATGTTTGTGAACTTGAAAGACAACACTAATATGGAGGTCAATTATTGCCAGGTTATAGCCTTCCTATTATTTAACTGAGATATTAAGTTATAGCAGTATTATTGTGTCGGTGTTGTAATATTATGACACCCTAAAATATCGCTATTACTATTTGTCTATTTTATAGCAATAGAAGTTACTCATATATATTATTGTACAGTCTTATGTATAGTAATTCTAATTATATCATGAAAACGAAATTCTTATTTATAATCTAAATAAATAAATATTGAATAAAATAAATTAATTAATTAACTTTATATGAACAATTCTTTTGTATAACTTTTTGGTGAAACTTGTAATTTATAATTTGAAATAAAAGTTTATTGTGAAACTATTGTGAAACTTGTAATTTATTTGAAATAAAAGTTTATTGTGAAAATTGCAAGCGAGGTTTTTTCATGCTAATTCCCACAAATATAATCAATACAACAGAACACATACAGGAGAAAACGCACTATAATAGCATGCCTGCATGATAATTACTCTTATATATTATTATCAGTACTAGTCTTATGTATGAATGTTTTAAAAATAAATCACTTCATAATATGTACCAGGGTATTGTACATATTTTTATCAGCTTTTTATATTGTCATGTTACTTAAGCCTGTTAAATCTATAATTTCAGCTATTGAATTTATCATTTATATTGTGTGATGATTCAGTCATATAGGTCTTATAATCCATATTTTGGCAGTAAGTGCTGTGATATTGATATCAACTTTTTCCACTGGTGTTATCACATAGCTTCCGGTTATCACATACTTCGGGTTGTTATCACATACTTAATTTTCATTTTTTTTCATTTTGTTTTGTAATTTAACTTTTTTTTAAAATATAACTTTTTTTCAAAAATGTAACTTTTTTTCCTAATTTTTACTCTTTTTTTTATTAAAAATAGAACTTTTTTCCCAAAAATTTTTTTTCCCTTAAATTAGACTTTTTTTTT
>JAXMNL010001807.1:0-10644 GCA_035128595.1 Eptatretus atami
GAGACTGCGTGTAAAGGGCACAGAAGAGCGGATATGAAATGGCGCGTCATGGGCGTCGTTGTTACGAGATAGTCTGTTGCCAAATAACGTGGGCTTGTGGTGGGGTGGTCAGGAATAGTGTCATTATGCACTAAAGCTTTGTCTTGTAGTAGTTGTAAACGAAGGTGTGATTTATATTGGTAGCTGTGTGTTGAGACCTTAATTTGGGGTTTGAGGTGAGGCGGGACCCAATCAAGATTTTGAATCGAGCAGAGTGTGGTGCTAGACTTTGATGATATAAAATATGCAGATATATCAGTCATATAAAAAGGCAGGAAAACAGAAGGGGTGGGGAGGGTTGGTAGATATACAGATACAGAAAAGAGTACTTTTTAAAAACATTTTTGAACAACGTTTTATATGTTGCAGCAACAGGAGTCCCGGACGACAAATTTCCACTGCGAAATTCTCAACATACCAGGAGAAATTTTGTTTTATAAGTTTTCCAGTGCACAGTTTTTTTAGCTTCGCCTTTTAAGAAAGAGAGCTATAGCGACCGCGTGAGCGTGAGGTCAGCTGAAGGCGGTGAAGCGTGAAAAATGTTTAAATTTTTTTGTATTTACGGAAACTTCCCTCGACGCGTCCTCTATGTTGACGGGAAGAAACTCTGTAGGGTGGGAAGTACGAGAGATAGGAGGTGTGGAATGCTCCTGTGTATAAGTGTTTGCGACTTCCACGAGATTATCATTTTGGGACTTGGTAAACTCTCTGCTGGATCTGCCCTTCCTGCGCTGGTGTTGGACGTTCGTCTCAACTTGTAATATGATCTCAGCTTAGAAACGAAAAGAGTTTATTTTTTTTGCATCTAGTTATAACATGTCTTAAAAGAGAATCTTCAGTGGCTGCCGTCCCAATAACATATCAACTCAGTGAGTGTAGAATTTTCGGCTTGACTCTGGTTCAGTACTTTATGACGCCTTGTTTGCGCCTGCAATCAGTTCACGTACATGTTTTTAAGTGGTTTCACCCCCGCAAAATTTTGTCACTCTCTTTTGTATTCATTGTTTATTTCACTGCCTTCTTCTTTCAGCTGCACTTTGCACGTCATCTCGCACCTTCTCTCAGATACTACTCAGAGAAAAGCAACTGCTCTTCGGCAGTACATCTTTGCATTTAGTTCTTACATTCGTCTCTCTTCCCTACAGCTATGTTTGCAACCGCGACTCCGGGTTCACTGCATGGATAAATTGTCCTGTAACAGCAAAATCGAATTTCCTATGGCTACTGCTTCTTATGAGGTCGCTTTACATACCATCACTGAGCTGTTCCATCTCTTTCTTCCTGTTGCTAATTTTTCTACAGGTTGTTTGTATCAGTGATGGACGATATCCTGTCGAATGTTATTCGGTTAGTGGGATAGGGGGGTTTAATGGTGCACCATGTGTGTCGCATATGGATTATGGTGCTATATATGATGAGATACCTTGTTTGGTGATATCTTGGTCCAATCACTATGCGCACACTGTCGTGTTATTAATTAGTTTTAGAGATAAATATGTATGGACCTGTCGTGTTATGTGTTTTCCTGATTAGGTCTTAAAGATATTTTGTGTACAAGTGTCTAAACATGTAGTTATTAGTATGTAGATTGTATCTAATCTGTACCTCCGCCGTGAGCCCACACTATATGTACCTACAAAAATTGTTGTGTAAGGATGGAAACAATTTAAAAATATTAATTTATTAAGACTCGGACCTTTTAAACCGATAAATGGTTAAACAAAAGGCGAGCAATGGGTTTGGTTTGAGACCACCTGGTTGTAAATTTTTCTGACACTGACGCAGGTTTCGCCCGTTTGAAAAATTTTACGGTGAAAACCTTATTTTGGGGGATAAAGAGCGTGCATGGACCAGAGAGTAGAGTGGTTTGAGAAGTTTGGTTTTTTTTTGAGATTGTCTTCCTTGGTCTGCTCTTTCGGACCGGTCCCCTTGCAGGTCTTTGAAGCCAGTTCGTCGCTTTGGGCGCAAACTGAGCGTCTTTCCTCTTGTGGGCCGTGTGCTCTTTGCGAGCCTTGTTTCCCGCGGAGGTGGCCTGCATGGGCTTGGAGCGGCGAATTGGGGTTGGCGGGGTTGCGTACCTGCAACGGAATGTTCGGTCGGAACGCAAAGAGGCCGGAAAGGTTCCAAAAATAAGGCCTTCTGAACTCCAGCTCGCTTTTCCACGGTTGGGAGGCCTCCCCATAAAGACTGACGGTCGTTTTTTTTGGGTGAGTTGTGGTTTGTGTGGTTTTGGGTGGGCCAAGTCCCCTTATTTAAGTAAAACTTGTAAAATATTTACAAGTGCTTGGTACATAAATTGGCTATTTCCTTAGTATTTCGGTTAAATTCTGCCTTCTTGTGTGCTCCCTGGCCAATCTTTTCATATATATCATTGTCTCACTCCTCTCTCACAATATTCAATAGCTGGGAGATGATCAAGCTTATGTTGTTTTGGTTGTTTCTTGTACAAATTTGGAAACTTGGCACGCTGTGTTTATTATTGTAAGTTGCGACACAATGCTGAAAAGGCTTCCTGCTGCGCTATATTTGTTCCATTTGTGTTGAAGGGCTCCCTTGGGATATATATCTCTCTGCTCGGTCGTTATCTTATGACATAAGAGTTGTCACGGCCAGTCTCTGTAGTCATGTCCGGCTCTCCGTTCTTGGTTCAGCTCTCGTGCGACCAGATACCGGTTAGGCTTCGGTGCTAGGTTAAGCCCGGTAATTAGGTTCTGTAACCTATTAGAGATTTGCGACTTGCGGTTAATATACCTTGCTGCTGTGTCCTTGGCAGCCCCGCTTGGCGGACCGCGTGTCGTGATAGTATAATATACTCAGGACACGTACGGAAGAGGACAGATCGCGTGTGGGGCTCGCTTTCACGGTACTATCTCTGAACGCACAAGGCATTGCGTACGAATCACGGTCAGTTTTCGCTGCGCGTGTTTGCGTGCAAACGCTGTCTGCGATAGGTGCGAGTTTATCTGCCGGTAGCTCGGCTCCCCTTGAGCGGTAATAAAGAAAATAAAAAGACGGCTGTCCCCGCCCACCCCCAAATTTCCAAAAGGGAGGTAAACACCGGTGCTTCCTCGCGCGGAGCCCAGTCGAACCCCACACCTGTCGCGGTAATGGCGTGTCACAACAATATTAACACCAAAGTAGCTGGTGCGTTTTGAGACAACCTCGTACGCATGCTCTCTCACAGCATCTGAATGTTTCTTGGCATTCTAATTATGGTGTGTAGGATTGGTCAAATCCGCATAATGTTACAGTTAACCTGGGTAATTTGAGTAAAGTTTCTGAATTTTCAGATTTTGCGCAGATAGTGTGATGTCGCGTCGTGATTGTGACAAATTAAATCTTGATTCAATTCACTGCTTAGAACACTGGTAATTTTATTTTTTACAATAAGAGGATTTCTTGGTAGCTTATTTGTTCGAGTATTAGTGATTGTGAATCGTGTAGACAAAGAGTCTCCGTGGAGATCGGGGAATAAATGCTCACTGCTACAAAGACAGAAGGCAGTGCTGATACTTTGTTGATTTCTTCAGGTGTCTGGGAGAAAAAACTGGAGGGTGATTCTTTCGTTTTCGGATTTCGCTACGCTCTGCGTTTCTTCTCCAGTACGTTCGTTAGCATTACGTGTATACTGACGTCACAACCACTGTATTGTAATGTCGCTTAGTCAGCTTGCCATGAGTCGACCAGCAAGGTGAAACATGCGCAACAGTCCAGACTGATTTTATTATGGATTCACAATATGATAAGTTTGTCAACGTGGTAGCACAAATAAGATTGTAGTTACCTGAGAATTATGGTATGCACATTACGAAACAGACCCCATGGGAAAAGCCGGCATGCGCATCGGATGCAAGAATGGAAAAGCAAAAGAGTGATATCGATAGATCATCGCGAAACGGGGCTCGCCCAGGACTTTGAAGTGTGGGAACGATCTGGCATGATCGTGAACCTTGAGAGGCAAGGTTTTGAAAAACCGGATCGGCACAAACGAGACCGGGAGAGCCAGTGTCGCAAACTGGGTCGGGGGTTTAGAGCCCCACCGACACATCCAAGATACCGCATGCTCTACATTACTGGCGCCCGTGCAGCGAGGTAGGGGTGAGACGTCGCCGCACACAGTGCGATAATCAACTAAGGTGAGCAGTCGCTACGGGACTAAAAATACGCTGATGGGGTCGTCTGTACCGGTGATGCCGGATGTCCCGAGGGGCACAGGGCGAAGGTCACCGGGATGACGAAAAAAGAAACGCCGGTACATTATTACCCGAGGGAGAAAATTAATAACTGGGATAACAAAGGGGCCAGACGAAAACACATTTAAGGAGGTCAGAAGCACGAAAGGAAGATCGCTTAAGAGGAGGAAAGACGAAAGCCATCGGAATGTCTAGGCGTACATATGGAAGATATGAGGTGGAAAAACCGGGCAGAAGGACGCTAATAAATGCTAAAGGACGTGGATACGACTTGTGTCCAAATTGAAATATCAAGGACCGAAGAAACAGACAATAGAGTAAGTGGAGGGACAATTGGGCGCTGGAGCTGTGGGTATCGCGCAACCACTATCTAGCGTACAAACTTTACGTAAAACAAGATTGGAGACCGACAACGATAGGAAGGACGCGCGAAGACGGTGGTAACGAATCGCAAAACGGTTATAACTGCAATCACTCAGGTAGATATATGCAGCGAGCAGCACGAAGTCAATTCTGTAGCCACTCAGGAGTTTAGCTGCAAGCCGGTATCTTAACAGCTGAGCGCAATCATGGTGCAGGAGCCAGTGTCACAGAGAGTAGTCGATCAGCAGGAACGAGAAACAAAAAGAAGCAGGAGCTACAACGTTTGATGACGATGATAACGCGCGATTCACACGGACACCTTTACAGCACTATTTTCGTGGACGGGTATGGAAAAGACAGGGAGCGACCCACTCAAGCTCTCTCAACGAATGTCACGCTCAGCACATGAACCTCGGATCTACAAAGCACAAAAGAGTGGATCGCGACTCCGCGTGCGTTTGGATGGTCCATGTGTGCGGTGGAGCGCCGGTGTCATTCTCGGGGTGTCGGCGTCTGACACCGGTGACGTGGTGGTTCTGACAGTCTCAACCGATGGCGTGTGGGGCGTGCGGTGCAATTGTCAGAGATCGAGGACTCTCACGACTGCGCCATCGCGCGTGCCCGTGGTAGGAAATCATGACATGGCACATCGCCGGAAATGCGACGGCAAAGCCTGGTGGTACTTGTGGGGCAACAAAGATCGCGACCGGGCTAGTGAGAGTAGCCATATGCGCGATCGGCAAGCAGCAGCAGACGGTAGGAGTAGCACCCAAGAGAGCAGCGACCAAGGAAGAGTTTCTGCCGACAAGTTAGGCAACTCGCGCAACGGGTTCTGCGACAGCGCAATCGAAAGAGAGAGAGATATCTGCTCCTCAGCCTTGCATGACCTTCATACGTGAGCGACGAAGCAGCTCGCGCACGTCTGTGGCTTGAGCTCCACCCTACCTTACGAGGCGCTCATGCGAGAGAGGGGGACGATCGCTCCCGATACGATATCACTCGGTCAGCTCGCGTACTGTGTGGGGTGGAGCGATTTGGGCAGAATACAGATTTGGCGTCTTCCCGGTCAGAGGAAGGAAAAGCGAGCGGGACGACACCGTGTGCTGCAGGGGCATCGAACGCTCCCGCATTCAGTCCGTGTGGTCATTGGATTCGTTTCTTCCTTGGATTGGCGCGTTCGAAGCGGGGTTCCACGTGCACGGTTTCCACGCTGAGACAGCACGTCGGACGGGACCCTGGGCGCAGGATGGCGTCGTCGGGTGGGTAGAGTAGGTCGCTCGTGCGCACATCGGTGGTGTTTGGTGGGTGGTAGATGGCGAGTGCTGGAACGGCTTGTGGTTGAGACCGTGGGTGGCGGTGTGGGGTTGCCAAGTTGTGCGTAGATGGCGAGTTGTGTTAGGCCGGTTGTAGTGAGGGTTTGGGTTCGACCCAAACATAGATGCGAAGGACAGAAAAAACGCGCATAACTCAGAGTAGCGGCATGCAGTAGCATGATGACTCGACCATTAATTCTCTAAACATGGGTGGATCGTGCGGCGTAGCCTACACAGGTAACTCGATGTACTGCAGAAATATCTCTCACAAGAATAAGAGGAGACACGTGTGGTAATGGCTCCGCAGCTGCCATTGGGGCGTGTGGCAAAGAAAATAAAGAATATATGCGTATGTCCATTCACAACGTAACAATAGGTTATCTATAAGAGGTTCCAAGCAAATGTTGAAGTCGCATGTGCTGATTCCTGTTCTGTCTGTCTGCTCTGTCTGCAGACAGCAGAAAGAGTCGAGTTATGTGGTGGGCATTAGAAAGACTTACGCATAATAAAGATTGCGACCCGGGCCAGAGGGACGCCGCGGATGTGCTTTCGAGTTTGATATCGATCGGACGAAAGCCCTCCCCTTCCATGGGGCCCACGATGAGCGGGGTATCCCAGTATTACGTTGAAGTGCAATTGTATCGCATTAAAGATTGCTTTTTAGTCAGTGATGAAATATAGGTGTTATGAGGAATGAGCAGCTGAGAAAAGAGTCGTGTTAGCCACGGCGGTGTCTCCGACGTAGTTCATCCCGCATCGGTAGAAAATTTTTTTATATTCTGCCAATATTACTTCATAACCTTGGCGTAAGGACGACGAGGGAGCACCACGCGAGATATTTCTGATCAGGAGATATGGAATATAAGCTATGTCAGGTAGAGAGTGATTGCCATGGAGAGAACATTCGGCGCGGATGAAGGCGCTTTTCGAGTGATTATGTATCTGAGCCCGGGGACGCAGACGGTTGTGTGGTAACCATAGGAGTGGGATGCCTGAGCTGTGATCATGTCCGAAGTGAGTGACCAGAGGACATCAGCATGTTACTGGGGGGAGGAGTAAATATGACATCAACGAATGACGTCACAATTAATGCTTATTTATTTTTTATTTATAAAAATTTTTTGCACGATTGACGGTCCGATCTGAATGAACTTGCCAAGGATATTGCGTGGGACCGCGGATGTGCCTTTTCGAGGTTTGATATCGATCGGACGAGCAGTTCTGAGTTATGGCCATTAATCTGTCGACCAAGTGACCAGGAAACACGTTGCTATGAAATCACGAATGACGTCACAATTAAGGTTTAGTATTATTTGCCACGATTGACGGTTCGATCCGATTGAAACTTGCCAGGAATATTGCTGGGACCCGCGAGTGCCTTTTCAAGGTTTGATATGATCTGGACAAGCGGTTCCCAAGTTTACGGCATTTATCTGTCAACCAATGACAAGACACGGTGCTATGACGTTACGAATGAACGTTCACAGAATTAATATTTATTTATTTTTAATGTTTGTTTTTTGCAGCGATTGAAGTCAACAATTCTTCTTCTTCTTCGTTTGGTATGCTCACAATCCGACGCTGGGGATCTGAGTCATGTGCTCTTTCAAGTTTGATTATCGTTCTTCATCCGTTTCAGGCTGTTCCCAGTGTTTCCCAAGGCTTTGAAAAGCTGTTTCTCCCAGGTTTGAATTAATAGTTCAAATTATTAATTAAATCCAAGGTTTGAATTTCCAAGGGAAAAGAGCTGTTTCCAAGGGTTCTGAAAGAGCTGTTTTTTTCCCAAGGTTGCAATAATGTTTGCTTGGAGAAATTTGTAGAATACATTTACAGAGAGACGAAGCGAGAGGGGAGAGAGGTGGGAGAGAGGGGGAGAGAGGGGGGAGAGAGGGGGGGCGAGAGAGAGAGGGGAGAGAGAGAGGAGGGAGAGAGGAGGGGGGCGAAGAAGAGGGGTCACAATCGAGAGGAGGGGGCGAGGGAGAGGGCGAGAGAGGGGCGAGAGAGGAGGGGCGAGAGAGGGGGGAAGAGGGGGGGAGAGAGAGAGGGGGGAGAGAGGAGGGGTGAGACTAGGCGGGAGAGAGGGGGAGAGAGGGGGAGAGAGAGGGGAGAGAGAGGGGGAAAGAGAGGGGAGAGGGCGAGAGAGGGGGGAAGAGGGGAGTGAGAGAGGGGGGGCGTCACACAGATTCACGAGAGGGGGAGAGAGCCGAGCCGGCGAAAGAGGGGGAGTTGAGAGTGGAGGGAGAGAGGAGGGGGGAGAGAGGAGGGATCGAGACTCGGGGGGTGAGGGGGGGGCGAGAGAGAAGGGGGCGTCAACAATTCTTCTTCATTTGATAATGACATCACAATTGACGACGGCTGGAGACGCAATATGTTGCCCAGGTATTTCCCCAAGTTATGGCCATTTATGATACGCGTTGGTCGATTCTAGATTTGAAATAATGCCCCATCAGTATCGTTTACGCACCTACGGCCCGTACTTAGTTTACTTGAAATTTCATTTGTGATATAAGAAGGTCCAAGTGGTTGAAAGTGTCAAGGGTCTACAGCTTCTAATGCTGTCTGAAGAGTGTAAGGGGGTCCAACTACTGTTAAATATGGGGGTCTTTTGGGTCTTTAGCTTTTGTGTCTTCGGGCGCTCAGAATCTTTTTGGGTCACTGTGCTTTTGGGTCTTCTGGTCATATGTAGTCGATGTCCATGCACCATGTGAAATACAGTTTTCTTATAAATCCCAGATACCTGACTCACTGTGTTTGGAGCTTTGGTTGACACCTGCGCTAAATGAGCAGTTAAAATTAAAGTCTTAAAATTTTAGAAATTTTTCTCACTCAGAGTTCAACGTCAATCGTAATCGTCATCACAAGTATTTTAACCTCGCCGGACGGAGAGGTATGTGTTTGGGTCTTTTCTTGTCTGTTCAGTCTTTGTTTTTCCGCGAAAACTTCTCGTGTATGATCCACCAACGCTTGTCGCATTTGAGACAAAAATTTCAAACACAAGTCGCTACTCGTCGTGGAAAATGTTTAATCAAAATTATAGACGTCATATGTCAACGTGGTGTCCGCAACTTGTTCGAAAAACGTGCGACCTCTGTATCTTTGAGACTGGAGGCAAAAATTGAATACTGGCACCACTAGCAATACTCCTCATGGGAAATACGTGTGATTCTTGTAATGACGTCATAGGTTCGCCTTCGTTCATGACGTCATATATTGCATTTGTAGAAGCGACATCTCGATCAGTGCGAAAGTTTTGAGGTCATCTTGGGCTCAAATCGGAACACAGGAAAAAAAAAAAAACTCGGATGACGTATTCGGTCACGTGATTCGTGGCCGCTAAATTGTTTAAACAAAACAGAAAAAACCTTCCAAACAATTCCTCTCTGAACGTGGTTGAAACAGATATCGAGTGAAACTTTGACTTGTATGCACCACTTCCATGAGGAACAACAAGGTTCACACATATAAATCTATAGGTCACATGTTTGGCAGCGCATATTGGATTGAAGAATAATTAAATAATTTTTCTCTGGAAGCCGTTATCAACGAATGTTGTCCACTTGAATTAACCTGACACTGATTGATAATCTCCACAATTCCTTGCAGTAACACATGATGACCTAATGGTTATGGCAGTTCCTTTTCTTTGAGAGAAAAAATGAAAACCGTTTTCGTTCACCAACTCTGCCACAGATCTTCAATGAAGAAGATCATATTTCATCATCATTCCACCAGTGGAGAACAATACAAACGAACTCACACTGGAGAAACGTACAAGTGTCAAATGTGTTCGAAGGATTTTAGTCGGTTTACTCAAACTTGGGAAAAATCCCACAAACGAACCTCAAGCCCTGGGGGAGAAACTTAGAGTGTTCTCTGTGTGTTCGAAGGTTTTAGTTGGTTATCAACCTTGAAAAACACATAAACGAACTCACAACTGGGGAGAAAACGACAAGTGTCTGTGTGTTCGAAGGATTTTAGTCAGTTTCAACCTTGAATCAACACAAACGAACTCACACTGGGAGAAACCGTAACATCGTGTTCTGTGTGTCGAAGATTTTAGTAAAATTATCAAACTTGAATATCACAAACGAACTCACACTGGGAGAAACGTACACGTTTCGTGTGTTCGAGGATTATAGTCATTCATCAATGCTTGAAAACACACAAATCGAAGCTCGACATTGGGGAGAAACTGTATCAGTGTTCTGTGTGTTCGAATGATTTTAGTCAGTTATCAACTTAGAATAACAACCAAACGAACTCACACTGGGGAGAAACCGTACAAGTGTTCTGTGTGTGTTCGAAGGATTTTCGTCGGATCACTCACACTTGAATGACCACAACGAAACTCAACATTGGGGAGAACGTACAACCTGTTCTAGTGTGTTCGAGGATTTTAGTCTTTCATGCACACTTGAATAGACACAAACGAACTCACACTGGGGAGGAACCCGTACACCTTTATGTGTGTTCGATAGGTTATCGTTATCCAACCTTGTAATAACCACAAACGAACTCACACTGGGGAGAAACCTTACACGTGCTCTGTGTGTTCGAAGGATTTCAGTCGGTCAACCTTGTATAACCACAAACGAACTCACACTGGGGCGAAGCCATAAAGTGTTCTGTTTTGTAAGTTTTTTTTCGTGAGTTGTCATCCTTGAATTAACATAAACAAACTCACACTGGTTCGAACAGTTGTGTTGTGGATACCTCCGCTGTGAGTGATTCCGAGC